>JZKD02S1767162.1:365592-391252 GCA_000966675.3 Picea glauca
TGATATAATAAAGTTGTGGTTTTCTATATGGTTTCATATATCTTGTGTGGTGATTGTATTCAGATATCTTTGGATCTATTATGATATTTTGTATTCAGGTCTTTGGTTCTTAACACCAACGCTCCAATATTGAGGATTGCAGATCCAAATATGGATTTCATGGTGTGCACAGATGCGTGTAAGGAAGGGTTGGGAGGATTTCTCAGCCAAAATGGATTTGTAATATGTTATGAGTCCAGTAAGCTGAAAGAGCATGAAAAGAATTATGCCACTCATGATTTGGAGTTGGCAGCAATCATCCACGCTCTGAGGAAATGGAGACATTACCTCATGGGAAGGAGGTTTGAACTCAGAACAGACCATAATGGTCTGAAATACTTGTTTGATCAACCAACCTTAAATGTTATACAAAGTAGGTGGTTGGAATTTACGTGTGAATATGACTTTGATATCAAGAATATCAAAGGGAAGGAAAACAAGGTGGCTGATGCACTCAGCAGAAAAGTGCATGAATTACATGCTACAACCATTAGCATGTACAGGACTAATATTAAGGATAGAATTTTGGGAGCTGCAAATGCAGATTTGCAGTACAGAGATTTGGTAGAAAAGCTACAACAGAGTGAAAGGCCACAGAAAAGGGAAAGTTACACCTTGGAAGCTGATGGAATACTTTTGTATAAAAACAAAGTGTATATACCCAATGTCCAAGAATTGAAACTTGCGATTCTAAAAGAAATGCATAATGTGACTTATGATGGACACCCTGGATATCAGAAGACTATGGAAATAGTCAAAAGCCATTACTTTTGGTCAGGTTTGAAGAGGGAGATTGTTGAATACATTGCCAGATGTATGGAATGCCAGAAAGTTAAGGCTGAGCATAGGCACCCAACAGGTTTGTTGTAGCCTTTACCCATTTTGGAATGGAAATGGGAAGTGGTGACCATGGATTTTATTACAGGATTGCCCTGAACAAGAAAGAAACATGATTCGATCATGGTTGTGGTGGACAAGCTTACAAAAGCTACCCATTTTATTCCACTGAAAACCACTAACAAAGCAGCAGATGTTGCTGACATATTCTTAAGAGAAGTGGCATGCTTGCACAAAATTTCTAAGATGATTGTGTCTGATAGGGACCTGAAATTCACCTCAAATTTCTGGAAAGGATTGTTCAAAGGATTTGGAACGAATCTGAACTTTAGTACTGCTTATCATCCTGAGTCTGATGGATAGATAGAGAGGGTGAACAGAGTAATAGAGGACATACTGAGAATGTACGTGATTGACAAACCATCAAGATGGGAAGACTACCTGCATTTGGTAGAATTCGCCTACAATAATGGGTATCATGCATCGTTGAAGATGAGCCCATTTGAAGCACTTTATGGAAGAAAGTGCAACACTCCAGTAAGCTGGGATAATCTAGCTAACAAATCAGTAGTTGGGCCAGAGTTGCTCAAGGAGATGGAGGACTAAATGATAAAAATTAAATAGAATTTGAAAGCTGCCTAGGATAGGCAGAAAAGTTATGCTGATAAGAACATAAACCACCTAGAATTCAAAGTGGGTGATCATGTTTTCCTGAAAGTGAAAACTAACACGAGTTCCCTAAAACTGGGAAGTTGCGCCAAGTTGGCAGCAAGATTTTGTGGGCCATTTGAAATCCTGTAAAGAATTGGGCCAGTTGCATACATGCTTGCATTACCTGCATCTATGACTATACATAATGTGTTTCATGTTTCATTTCTTAAGAAATATATACCTGATGCTAATCATGTTATCAACTAGAATGTGATTCAGGTCGAACCAAAAGGTGTCCTGCAAGTGCATCCTATGCGCATATTGGACAAAAAAATAAAACAGCTCTGGAATCGAGCTATAAATCTTGTAAAGGTCCAGTGGACCTGGTACAGTCCTGAGGATGCAACATGGGAGCATGAATATGTTATGCGTGCAGAGTACCTGCATCTTTTTGAAAATTTTGAAAAGCGTGCAGATGTTGTGTAAAGTTGCACTGAGGACAGTGCAAAAATAAGGGGAGGGGGATTGTAATGTCCCCAAGGCTGAGCCCAGTTGTAAATCTTGTTTAAAAAAAGAGTTGTAAAAATGTTTTATAGGCTAGTGAGCCAAGTTTATATAAGCTGGTGGGATTATGTGATTCTTAGGCCAGAGAACCTAAGGGTTGAATGCCAAGAGCCTGATTTTGTACATGTATCAATGCAGAACATTAATAAAATATAAACACCGCCGCGTGCAGACTGACCACGATGAATGCGTGATGGGGGACTAAGCTTCCATAGAGCGGGCAAGGGATTAGGGGATGGAAGGTGGCAAGAGGGGCTAAGTGTTGAGCCTAGGGGCTTAAGTCCTTGGGAATAATATTTTAATATTATTCCAAAAAGACCATGTGAATAATATGTTTTTATCCTAAAGTTCTTTTGGAATGACATGTGACTCCCAAATGGTGGAAGGAATGCACGCTGATGGAATTATGCAGCTTCACGGGTGACAAGTGTCAACCCAAGCCCAGACAAATAAAATGGCCGAGATGAGTCGTGGTGGGGGGGGATTCTCCATTCTACCAACCGTTTGAGCGTGAACCGGTCCGACCTCTGTAGGAGACCTCGTGCATCTTTTGAACCATACATCTCTTGAACTAGAAGCCTATGTTGATTTCGGGAAAAAGTCTATGGTTGTTCTAGAAAGATGGTACACCCCTTCTCTATTCTAAACTGTGGATTCTGAATCGACCCCTACGTGGACAAATCGTCATGCATCCCTGAGAATATAGAGTGTGAGTCTATCCCATGATGCCAGATTGAGAAAACGGAAGTGTCACATCCCTGCTAAGCCTCATTATGCTGTTGCACATGTCTGTAGCTACCCTGGGGTGTTCATTTCTGGATTCCCGTTGAATGTGGTGGACGTGTAGTGTTTGACCCTGTGTGGCTTGTTGGCCAGTTGTACAACACTCTCTCCAGGTGAGAGAGGTGGTGGAAGTTGGAAGAACAGGTTGCTTGGCCTGTGAGTGACTCTCTCTAGGTGAGAGAGTGCATAGAGGAAGGAGAGAACTCCTGGAAGGAACCCTGTAGCTGCCACATAGCTCGGAGACTTCTGGTCTGGTCTGTTGCTGAAACCCAAGGAAAGGGAGGTTAGCAGCTGAAGGATTGTCTAGGTGACAAAGAAGGTGCATACTCCTGGGGTGGAACAGGCATGTGGAGAAGGAGAGTCTGTGGGCAGTGAGTATGAGTGGTTCTTGGGAGAGAATTCCTTCCTTGTGACTGTGTGTTTTCCCTGTAACCTCAGCCTAGCCTAGGATTCCTTTTCTTGGGGGTGGAGCTTAGTCCCAACTCAGGGGTGACCCATTGCTGAGCTTGATGAGCAGTGTGGTCTAAGTCTCAGAGGTTCGTGGAAGGCCCGCACCGGGTTGGTAGAATTACCGTCGTTTCAAAGATAAGTACCAGATGATGTTTTAATTATATTTTGCATGTCTGTGCATTTATGTTTATCATGTATTCTATTGTGCATATGAATTAATGTTAATTCCATGGATTATTTATGTCAACAATAATTTTGTGTTGAATCTGAGTTTAAATGTGTTTAGCCTGTTTTAAATGCATGTCTTATATATATAATTAAGTATGAGATTGTTATTTCGCGATGTAGTGCCTGCCCGGCCCGGAATGGGGGTGTTATAATGCAGGTAAAAGTAATTAATTTTGACCATGGGAGAAACCATCCAAGAATCAAGACATAGTAATTAGGTGTCAAGATGCTGGAAGTTGTTTCACGAAGCAGTTTAAGGCATCAACAAGAGCAATAAAAGA
Source organism: Picea glauca (assembly GCA_000966675.3). Classification (NCBI taxonomy): domain Eukaryota; kingdom Viridiplantae; phylum Streptophyta; class Pinopsida; order Pinales; family Pinaceae; genus Picea; species Picea glauca. Next base: position 369,426 of record JZKD02S1767162.1, read on the forward strand.
GAAAGAAGGTGCTCATTACTAAGGTCGACAATTTAGGGAGTTAAACAGTTTTTTGTAACCAGAGTTGTTCGACCATAGAGATACCTTGAGCACAGTCAGTTGATAAATGCAACAGACAACCAAAGATTCATCCCTCGCGTTTAAGTTGCAGTTTGTAATTCCTTCCTTATAGTGTTTGTATTACTGTAAATAATTTCCTCCCATTTTTTCTTTCTTGTATCATACTTGATTTATAAAATCTTAGAAAACCGACCATTCTTCATATGCAGTGTTACTATATGATGTCTGGTTATGATATATAAGTGATTTCCTCTGAATGTATACTTCTTGTCATTTCTTTGTGCATTTAAATGATATGCAGAGGATACATCCATGTATTTGAATATATGGAGATGTTAACTGTTTGAAGAATGTGTTTATTGATCTGTTTACAGTTGTTAGCGATGTTGAATTCTTAATTTCTCAGCACATTGTTCATTTCCCATAGGCTACATGATTCATTCTTAGTAGTTCCCTGTATGTTTATTTTGTTGTTCCTATAACCCATCATTTCATACTTCTTTTAACCTTGATTGTTTGAAACACTCGTAGACATATGTCTTTGTTAGTCGAGATCATTTGTCATATAAGATGAGACTGTTTCAGGTCCTATAATTTCAAAAGAGAAAGAGAGATAGAGCGGGGAAAAACTTCTAAAATATTGCACAATTATTTTATTGCAAATATGGCCTTAAGATTCATCCTGAGTCTTGGCCCCTAGGGTGCCTCGACATCGTTCCAATAATAGCCTCAAACATCTCGAGGGATAACATGTAGGAGAAGGGTTGGATGGAGCCAAGGGAGCCAAGGAAGCTTCAAGGAGCATTCATATCGAGGCCTTAGCCACCACATCGCCCTCTAAACCCTTGCTAATACCATGCGTCACATGATCCTGGTGCTCCAAGCCACTTGGCACCTGATCCATGTTAATAAATTTGTAAAATAAAAGAGGTAAACTTGGGTCAAAAGTCAAATGGAAATCAAACTACTTCATTAGCATTTAAAGAATGAGAATCATGATAATAAATTTGCAAAATAAATGAAGTAAATTTGAGATAAAAGTTAAATGGGCGTCACAGCCAACAAGCACGGGGCACGATTAAATTGGGTGAGAATCGAACGTGAGACCTCATTTTTAAATTTCCTTCCATTTACACTGCACTTGCCAATTAGTCTACACCCTTGGGGTAAAAAATTATTATAATATTATAAATGAAAATCATTATAATAAAATTTTAAAATTAATTTTTTTATAATATTTTAAATAAATCCATATGTCGGCATGCATAATGAGGTCCGTCAAAACCAATAGCTTTATCAAAATTTGACATTATAATTTATGTAGCAAGCAATGTACTTTATGGAAATAATTCCCAAAAATAAAAATAAAAATAGTATGACCACCCGTTCAAAATCTAGGGTCTTTTAGATTGTTATAAACAACAAAACCTTAAGAGGCAATGATTTAGAAAATGTCTCGAGTTCCTCAGATTGCTATGATCAAAATATTAGGAGGCAATGATTAGCTAAGTGCCTAAGATCACCCGAATTGCAATGATTTAGAAATATATCCTTCTGTTGTTCATCAAAATGTTGAAACTGTGGATATGATTGATATACTTGAAAATGAGTTTTCTACTTCAAAGTTTCCCCTTAGAACCTTTGATATTTCTCTTGAATCCTTCTTTAGAATCTTGTCAAGAAGTAGGCTCTTCCCTTCGAACTTTCTTGGAAATCCTATTACTCGCTTATTCATTGTGATCTCACCATAGACTCCACTTTGCTTTAATGGAAATTTCAAGTGCTAATATAGTGGTTGTAAGGTTTTCTCCACTTGATTTTTCAAATATAACTGGCTTTCCTAATCATATGCCTAGCATAAGATTCTAGGAAGACTATCTTCCTAGATTCAGAGAAGCTAATAATGATAATTTGGCTCATCATTTAGTAGAGTTCCATTATTGTATGCATTAACCGAGTATCTCTCACGAAGATGTGCTCATGAAACTTTTGATGCTCTCTTTAGATATAGACACTCATCAAACATATAGATCCTTGCCTACTTCTTGTATATCTTCACTAAAATATTTTCATATGATGTTCCATTCTCATTACAAAAGGATCTATCCCATTGATCTTCCTCTTGGAAGTTGTTGCAATGAAGGTTTTAAATTAGGTTCAGGGGATATCGAAGAGTCTTCCTGTGATAATGGAGAGGAAGGGGAGATCACAGATGATGAATATGAATAAGATTTTGAAAGGGAATCTTACGATAGCAGTGAAAATGAAGAAGATGGCATGGAAGATTCAAATGAAGAGGTATCACTAGGGAGTGATTGGACATAAGTTTTAGAGAATCTACAAGAGGATACAATACTTCTTTCTTCCTTGCAAGATATTAGTCAAAATTATTTTCAGATGGATATTTATTCTTTTAAGGATGGTCATGAGCTGCAAATACCTACCATTGTTTCAAGAAATATGACATGTGTTGATGATCGCTTACATTTTCCAGAAGATCCAGAGAAGATTTCTAAATTTCCATATTTTGATTTTCCTTTTGAACACCGTTGTAATGAAGAACTTGAGTCAGTGATAGAAGATAGAAAAGATGGATTCTACAGTAGTGAATAAAAGAAATAATTTTCTGAATTTGAGTTAAAAAGGGATGTCAATTATGGATATATTCATGAATATTTTCAAGAAGAGACAATGATTTCTTGATTCACACCTACTAATTGGAATCAAGATTGTGTTACTAAAAATTCTGTAAATCTATTGCAAGGTAAACATCATTGATGATGTGTTGCTCCTTGTTTTTTATGAGCCATTTCTAATCACTGGTTGGTTCATGAGGAATCCACTTATACTGGATTTTACAACACAAATCATGTTTTTGATGAATATAAAGAAGAAGAAGACGAGTAGAGTTTTTCATCATCATTCAAAAAATATTCAAACAACAATAAGTCCATATATGACTCTTATGACACGTAATCAGATCTTAGTATTGAGGAACAAATATCTAAAGTGGAATATTTAGAAAGTGTTATTAGTGCACCCATTTATGATGACTATGAGAGCTATGATGAAGGATTTCAGACAATTGTATTGCTTCCATTTGTTCTTAAAGGTACACAGATTGATCATTGTTAAAAGGAACTCATTGAAGTCTTAGCATCTCATGAAGTTGTTGTACTTCCTCCTTTTTCTCCATCATAATCACAAACAGAGAAACCAAAGAGTATATTGGAGTAGTTCATTCAACTCTTTCGCGAAGAAGAAATCTCAAGTTTTGTTGAGCAATTTGTTATTTCTCACACTTTTCATGATCCAGTCACATTTTGGTTGGATTTTTCATTATCCAATATCTCAAATGACTTAAGATACACGATGCAAACATTTTCAGATCATAAGCAAAAAATTCATTATCATATCATGTTGTGGCTTCCACTTTTGCTTGTTCTTATTTTACAAAGGAGTATGGGAGAAGTTCAACCATGCAGTAAGGAACTTGTTTGGTATCAATGGAAGTTTCAGTTCACTTGATTGAAGTGGTTGGACTGATTAGAGTAGGAGAGTTATGTATATAAATAAGCTGGTATTTGAACATTTGTTTTCAGTTTTGTAGACTTTTTAATTTTACTTCATTCACCATTCATTACTTCAACAAGTAAGTAGATTTCTAACGCTATAAGTTGTTGAGAATTTTTGTGTCACATATCAAATCATTTTGCAGGTTTGAAGGAGATGTATAATTTTGGGCAGATTCCATAACCCAATAGAATAAGGCACTTGGTCTACATTTCTCATTAGAACACATGGGTATGTTGTCCCCGCTGGAGCCAATGTTAGTACTACATTTGTTCCTGTTAAAGATATGAAGGTTTATTGAAGCTGCCAGGCCAATATTAGATGAATTAGAGACAAAGGTTGATCTTCCAGAGCTTCTAAACAATCAAGATTTAAATTTTCCTAAGGCAGAAAGAAGAAACAACAAGAAAATCCATACCTTTTTTGCGTCTAAGGCAAGTTTCAAGCTCTCGGGTGTTTATCGTGAGTCAAAAGGGGCTTATCACGACCCAAAGGAGATTAAGCGCAAACAACCCAAGAGATTATCATAAGACCGTGGCCTAAAATTCATGCGCTAGCAATTTTCGAACCCCAAAAGATCGATGGATCTCATGCATCGTCAAACTTCCCCTAGTAGATCCAGATCTATGATTGATATTTTCCTTGGAGTTCCCTCTTCGTAGTCACATTGGAAGATGATGGGGTACCTTTGATGGATGGTCCAAATATCCTCTCAAACCTTTTTCAAGAGGGACCCATCAAAAGTCCAAATATTCTCCCAAGTATCAAAGCAACCCGACCAGGTTTCATGTCAGCACGCCAACAAAGCATTGTCAGTGTTGATCAGAGAATTTCGCATGGGCAGGTGGAACTTGACACAAACAAAAGTTGAAATATCAAAAGTGGGTGAGACATGTCACACCTTCCTACCACCTCAGTGCTAGAGTGGACCAATGAAAATTTGCCACATTTTTAGGATGACATCAGCATGACAGTCTTTTCCTTAGCCATTTTTTCCCTCGCAGCCCCAGATCAATGACTCTACGTTATCCTCAGATCTTTGATGGACGGTCCATGTTTGGTTTTAGTGGCTCTCTAGAGTTCTCTTATCAGAGTTCCATTTGAAGCTAGACCCTGACCACTCCAATGGATGGTCCAGATCTACTCTTGGACCTCTTTTAAGGGGAACCAATCAATGGCCCAAATCTCATCATGCCATCAATCACGCTCAAAGAGATTGATAGTACAGATTTGATCCATGCCCCTAGGGTGTCGATTCAACATTACATGTGGCCTTCCAGTTGATCATTGTCAAATCCAATCAGAGGCTACCACGTGGACATATGGAACCCATCAGATGCACAGGTGAATATGTCAAATCCAGGTGACATGTGTCCTACCTAGATACTTCATCAACACCATCGTGGGACAATATAAATCCACCACGTGGATACACGAGACTTCCCCCAAATCCTATCAAATGACATTAAAATGGGTGACATGTGTCTTGTCCTCCATGTCACATCAGTGTCAACATGGACTAATTGTAATGTCCCCAAGGTCGAGCCCAATTGTAAATCTTGTTTACAAAATGAGTTATAAAAATTTCTTATAGGCTAGTGAGCCAGGTTTATATAAGCTAGTGGGATTATGTGATTATTCGGCCAGAGAGCCTAAGTGTTGAAGGGCAAGAGCCTGATTTTGTACATGTATCTATGCACATTATTAATATAAATATAAACACTGCCACATGCAGACCGACCACGATGAATGAGTGATGGGGGACTAAGCTTCCACATAATGGGAAAGGGATTGGGGGTTATAAGGTGGGAAAAGGGGGCTAAGTGTGGAGCCTAGGGGATAAACCTAGGGGCATAAGTCCTTGGGGAATAATATTTTAATATTATTCCAAAAGACATGCGAATATTATGTTTTATCCTAAGTTCTTTTTGGAAAGAAAAACAACTTCCAAATGGAAAGAATGCGTGCTGAAGGAATTCATGCAGTTGCATGGGTGAGAAGTGTCAACCCAGGCGCATGAAAATAAAATGGCTGAGATGAGCCATGATGGGGGTTCCGCCTCCATTCTACCCGACCATCTGAATGTGAACGGTCTGACCTCTGCAAGAATACCCTGGCGCATCCCTGAAAGCCGAAAAGTCTGTGTTGATTTCTGAGATTGCCGGTACATCCTCTGTCTGAATAGTTTTGAGCCTATGCATGGGATCTCTGTACACTTGGTGAAATCCAGAAAACAAAAACCGTGAGTCTATCCCGTGATTGCGGAGCCTGTTTGGGAAGCCGTGTCTATTTTCCCAGTTGCTTGTTGTGGCCACACAGTTCTAGACTGCGCGTGGCTTATTGGCTAGTGTGATTTCATGCATAGCCTATGTGTAACCTCTCTCCAGGTGAGGGAGGTGATTGTTGTTGGAAGAACCAGGTTGTCAGGCTTGTGAGAAACTCTCTCTCCAGGTGAGAGAGTTTGTTGGGAAGTGGTTTCTTCCAAGGAGTGTATAGCACCATCTTCGGGCTCTGAGACTTCCTGATCCGACCTATTGCCGAGACCCAGAGAGGGAGGTGTATCACTGATGGACTGTTCTTGTGAAGGTGTATACTCTCAGGTGGAACATGCATGTGGGGAATGAGAGTCCAGGAGTAGTGGGCATAAGATGGCATCCTGGGAAGAATCTTTCCAGTTGTTCTGTGTCATTTTCCCTATAACCTCAAACTAGCCTAGGATTCATTGCCTTGGGGTGGAGCTTAGTCCCAGCTCGGGGGTGACCCACTGCCGAGCTTGATGAGATGCGTGGTCTAAGACTGGGAGGTTTGTGGAAGGCATGCATGTGGTTGGTGGAATTACCATTGTTTCAAAGATAAGTACCAGATGATGTTTTAATTATGTTTCTGCATGTCTGTGTATTTATATTATGAATGTATTCTGCTGTACATACGAATTAATGTTAAAGCCATCAATTATTTATAATAGTAGTAATTCTTATATTTACTCTGAGTTTAAACGTGTTTCATTTGCTTAAATGCATGTCTTATATATAGAATTAAGTATGAGATTTTTGTTCTGCGTAGTAATGTTGGCCCGACCATGGGGTTGATGGTCGGGAGTGTTAAAGTTTGGTATTAGAGCCAAGGTTTCAATGTTGAGCCTAGATGGGCCAGTTGAGTGGTCTTTGGACCGAGGGTTTGAGGAGAAATTGTGTCTGGAGGACCAATTTCGGACCTTTGAATGCTCCTGAGTGTCAAGGAGTTACTTGACCATGTTACCAAGCTCAAGAGGTGTAGCGGTGTTATGAAACCGCAGCCAGGGTGGCATATGGCCACAGGGAGAGGGGACTCCACACCAAAAGTGTTGGAGTCGGAGGATCTGTTCAGGAGGGAAGATGAAACCTCGTGACCGTCAGATATAGAAAATGTGTGCAGGGTTTAAAAACCCTTTGGAGTTGCACATGAATGCGGAAGTCACGATACGCGAAATCCCGAAATGATTTACACTGTAGATTGTAAGTGATCGTCGGATCAAGTGGAAGAGTAGACAATAATTTCAGAATTTCGGCAAATGGAAGTTCGAGATGTGTGGATGCATGAACTCCTGATGCCCAAAACTCTGAAACACCGAAAAGATCTGTGCCGTAGATCTGAGATAAGTCTAACCGTTGGATTGCCTTGGAATGGATGTGGACACATGGGTGTGCACCACGTGCCAGTGAGTCGAGAAGACAAGCGAGAATGGTGGGACACGATGACGTCACTGAGGGTGACATGGACCCTCCTGAACGTGCCATGCGCCACCGTGGTTAAGGGAGACAACTATACTGTGGGCCCGGAGGGTAAGGAGATAGAAATTTTGAAAGTCAGGGATTGAAGCGACAAGAGACTTGGAGTCACTGCTTCGTGAACTCCCGGGTACCGAAGACTCGAAAATCGAAGTGCCGAAACCAAAAGTCCCGAAATATTTGAAGACAAAAGAACTGTCGAGAATTTAACTGTTGGATCCTTGTGGACCAAAACCCAAAAACCTGAAAGCGAGTATGAGAGTCTCGTGGACCGAGACCTCGAAACCAGAAGTCCTGAAAATTGCAGAGCCAAACAAAGCTCAGATAACTTAGTGGATTCAAAACATTTTTATTATTCACGTTGGTTTATGAATGTTGAAGTTTTATTAAGGGTTTAAGGCCTGACAAACTTTGGTTGACTACACATTGTGTGTGAAGAGTTCAACGAGTGTTAGGACAGTTGAGTATAGAAATGGAAGAGGTGCAGATTGCCTCTGAATCAGAGGATGAAAGAGAAGGAAGGTATGTCAACCTGGGAGTCGAAGGATCGAACTCCAATGGGAATGAAAGGGAATTGGATAAAGAAGGACATATGATGAAACACATTGAAATATTGCAGAAAGATGCCTAGGCTCGTCGAGCTGATAGCCAAAATCTCATGAGAGTCAAGGATCAGCAGGGTGAATTCAACTTAAAAATGTTGAAGAGCCTAGAAAGAATAGAAAAGAAATTGGAGAAGGGGAGTGACTCAAGCAAGACAGAGAGTCGCAGGACCCATGAGAGGAAAATAATATCAAGAAATGTCAGGACCCCTAAGAGGAGAAGAAGATAGAGGAGTGGTAGCAGACATCATTGTCCCTCCCCAAAGCATTCTGGTAGGGAAGCACACAGTAGTTCAAGCCCATCTCCTACCAGAAAGAACATGAGATATGGGATGGATGAATTGAAAGGGGAGATGAATAAGATTAAGCCTCCTACATTTTATGGAGAACATAAGAAGGAGGAAGATGTTGAAACATGGTTTCTTGGCATGAGGAAATATTTCCAACTGCAGAATTATTCCTCTCATGCAGAAAGAAGGATTGCGATGTATCAATTGAAAGGAAAAGCATCAATGTGGGGATCAGTTTGTGCAAGTGAAACACATTAGTGAGAAAGATATCATTTTGAAGGAGTTCTAGAGGTATTTCGAGAAGAAATACCTGACTAAAAGATACTATGACAGAAAGATGAAGGAGTTCTTTGAACTCAAGCTAGGCAACATGACCATTGATGAATACGAACGAAGTTTCTTGGAACTACTGAAGTATGTTCCATTCATCAAAGATGAGGCTATCAAGATTCAGAGGTATCTGAGTGGACTGCCACCTGCCATTGGTGACAAGATTCAGTATGATGATCCTAAGACTATGGAAGAAACAATAAGAAGGGATAAATGCTTATATGAACAACAAAGAGAAAAGCCTACCTTTCGGGAGGCTTGGGAGGACTAGAGGAAGTTTAAGAAGGAACAGAGGGAGAAGGGGAACAAACCTCCCTTTTTCAAAAATAATCCTCAAGAACATCCATCGTTTAGAGAGCCAAGAATGGCTAAAGTGGGGGAACAAAGGCAGAGACATACGCCCATTCAGTGTTGGGGTTGTAAAGGGAACCACAAGTACAGGGATTGTCCCCATAAAAATGGCAAAGCCAGAGCTGTCCATGATGTTCAACAAGATGAAATAGTGGAGGACATGGGTAGTAGAATGCCAAGGATCTATGTAGCCCTGGACAACAAACAAGTTGAATTTCAATCGCACATGATTGAAGTGGAAGGTATGATTGACAACCAACCATTTATTATTTTAATTGATTCAGGGGCTAGCCATAGTTATGTAGATCCTAGGGTGGTGGAAATTTTTCATTTATCAAGAAGCAAACATGAAAATTCTTGGTTAGTGCAGTTGGCTATAGGAACCAAGAGGAAGGTCACTGATTTGATTAAGTCTTGTTCTGTAGACATGAATGGATTGAGCACAAAGGTTGAATTGAATATTCTACCTTTAGGTTCTTACGACTGCTTAATTGGGATGGACTGGTTGGACCAGAACCATGCCCTTATGTATTGTCATAACAAGAAGTTTACATGCCTGGATGAGGAGGGAAATCAGAAAATAGTCCAAGGAATTCCCAAGGCTGTGGCTATTAGAGAAATCTCATCCATGCAGCTGAAGAAGTGTTACAGGAAAGGCTGTCAATTATTTGCAACCCGTGTGGAGGAAGCATCCAGAGATGAAGTCTCAAATATTAGGGACCATGAGGTACTCACATAGTTCAAGGATGTATTTCAGGAGGTACCTGGACTACCTCCAAAGAGAGACATCGATTTTTCTATAAATTTGATGCCCGGAGCAACTCCAGTGTCAAAAGATCCTTATAGAATGAGTATGCTAGAGATGAAAGAGTTGAAATTGTAGCTTGAAGAGCTTCTAAAGAAGGGGTACATTCACCCTAGCATGTCACCTTGGGGTGCCCCGGTCCTTTTCATGAAGAAGAAGGATGGGACGTTGAGGTTGTGCATTGATTTTTGGCAGTTGAACAAGGTAACTGTCAAGAACAAGTATCCTCTGTCGATGATCGATGATATTTTCGATTAGTTGAAGGGTGAAAAAATATTTTCGAAGATAGATATCATATCGGGATATCACCAGGTAAGAATAAAGGATGAGGACATCAGAAAGACCACCTTTAGAACAAGGTATGGTCATTACGAGTTCACAGTGGTACTATTTGGGCTATCAAATGCACCTGTTGTTTTTATGTGCTTGATGAATGGTGTATTCGGGGACTATATAGACGAGTTTGTCATAGTCTTCCTGGATGACATTTTGGTGTATTCCAAGTCAGAAGCAGAGCATGAACAACACCTAAGAATGGTGTTGCAAGTTTTGAGAGAACACCAGTTGTATGCCAAGTTGAGAAAATGCTCGTTTTATCAAAGGCAGATCCATTACTTGGGGCACATTATTTCAGAGGAAGGGATCATCCTGGATCCTGAGAAGGTTGAGGCCATCCAAGAATGGTCAGTGCCAAGGAATGTGGCAGAAGTTAGATCCTTTATGGGTCTGGTGGGCTACTACAGAAGGTTTATAATAGGGTTCTCAAAGATAGCTCACCCTATCACTTCTTTTCAAAGGAAGGAGAAAAAGTTTCAGTGGACTGAAGAGTGTGAGAAAGGTTTCCAATGATTGAAGCAACTGTTAACCATCACTCCAATCTTGAGGATTGCAGATCCAAATATGGATTTCATGGTGTGCACAGATGCATGTGAGGAATGGTTGGGAGGATTTCTTAGCCAAGATGGATTTGTAATCTGTTATGAGTCTAGGAAGTTGAAAGAGCATGAAAATAATTATGCCACTCACGATTTGGAGCTGGCAACAATCGTCGATGCTCTGAGGAAATGGAGAGATTACCTCATGGGAAGGAGATTTGAATTGAGAACAGACTACAATCGTCTAAAATATTTGTTTGATCAACCAACCTTATATGATAGATAAAGAAGGTGGTTGGAAGTTGCGCCAAGTTGGCAGCCAGATTTTGTGGGCCATTTGAAATCCTGAAAAGGATTGGGCCAGTTGCATATAAGCTTGTATTACCTACATCTATGACTGTACATAATGTGTTTCATGTTTCATTTCTTAAGAAATATATACCTAATGCTAATCATGTTATCGATTGGAATGTGATTCATATGGAACCCGAAGTTGTCCTACAAGTGCATCCTATGTGCATATTGGACAGGAAAAACAAACATCTCTGGAATCAAGCTATAGGGTTTGTAAAGGTCTAGTGGACCTGGTACGGTCCTAAGGACACAACATGGGAGCATGAAGATGTTATGCGGGAAGAGTACCCACATCTTTTTGAAAATTTTGAAAATCTTGCAGATGCTGTGTAAAGTTTCACTGAGGACAGTGCAGAAATAAGGGGAGGGGGGTTGTAATGTCCCCAAGGTGAAAGAGCCTAAGTGTTGAAGGCCAAGAGCCTAATTTTGTACATGTATCTATGCACATAATTAATAAAAATATAAACACCGCCACGTGCAGACCGACCACTATGAATGAGTGATGGGGGACTAAGCTTCCACATAGTGGGCAAGGGATTAGGGGTTGGAAGGTGGGAACAGGGGGCTAAGTGTGGAGCCTAGGGGCTAAACCTAGGGGCTTAAGTCCTTGGGGAATAATATTTTAATATTATTCCAAAAGACATGTGAATATTATGTTTTATCCTAACTTCTTTTTGGAAAGACAAGCAACTTCCAAATGGAAGGAACGCGTGGTGAAGGAATGCATGTATTTGCATGGGTGACAAGTGTCAACCTAGGCGCATGAAAATAAAATGGCTGAGAGGAGTCGTGATGGGGGTTCCACCTCCATTCTACCCGACCATCTGAACGTGAATGGTCTGACCTCTACAAGAATACCCTGGTGCATCCCTGAAAGCTGAAAAGCCTGTGTTGATTTCTTAGATAGCCGGTACATCCTCTGTCTAAATAGTTTTGAGTCTATGCATGGGATCTTTGTACACTTGGTGCAATCCCAAAAACCAAACACGTGAGTCTATCCCTTGATTGTGGAGCCTGTTTGGGAAGACGTGTCTATTTTTCCAGTTGGTTGTTGTGGCCACGCAGTGCTAGACTGCGTGTGGCTTACTGGCTAGTGTGAGTTCATGCTTAGCCTATGTATAACCTCTCTCCAGGTGAGGGAGGTGATTGTTTTTGGAAGAGGCAGGTTTTCAGGCCTATGAGCAACTCTCTCTCCAGGTGAGAGAGTTTGCTGGGAAGTGGTTTCTTCCAGAGAGTGTCCACCACCATCTTTGGGCTCTGAGACTTCCTGATATGGCCTGTTGCTGAGACCTAGAGAGGGAGGTGTAGCATCGATGGACTATGCTTGTGAAGGTGTATACTCCTGGGCAGAATAGGCATGTGGGGAATGAGAGTCCAGGAGTAGTGGGCATAAGATGGCATCCTGGGAAGAATCCTTCCAGTTGTTCTGTGTCATTTTCCCTGTAACCTTAGCCTAGCCTAGGATTCCTTGCCTTGGGGTGGAGCTTAGTCCCAGCTTGGTTGGTGGAATTACCATTGTTTCAAAGATAAGTACCAGATGATGTTTTAATTATGTTTATGCATGTCTGTGTATTTATATTTATCATGTATTATGCTATGCATACGAATTAATGTTAAAGCCATCGATTATTTATAATAGTAGTAATTCTTATATTTACTCTGAGTTTAAACATGTGTCATTTTCTTAAATGCATGTCTTATATATAGAATTAAGTATGAGATTGTTGTTCCACGTAGTAATTTTGGCCCGACCATGGGGTTGATGGTCGGGGGCGTTACACTAATGAAGATCCACCATGTATCCAGGGTGACTTTAACATGACCTTGTCAATGCCTTAGCCAATTGTGGCTTTTGGTCAAGCATAGATCGACGACTCTCCTGATTTCAACGAAAGATCAATGACCCTCTCTGTTCCAACGATAAACCGATGGCTCTCCTCACGTTGGCGAAAAATTAATGGTGGAGATCAATGTGGAGATCATCGTTAGAAAAGTGCAAAGAGAAAACCCTAACGCAAGTTTTCACAATGTCGATGACGATGTTGTCGTCGAAAAAATGCAGAAGAGATGACAACTTGGCATGCCAATGCGGTACTGTCAGAAATAATCTGGAGCTAGCATGTGTGAAATGCACTAAAGGAACCCCAAAGCATATTAAATCTGGGTGACATGTGTCATGTCTCCTCGTCACATCAACATCAATGTAGGTGAATAAAGGGTTGCCACACGTCCAAGATGGCATCATCATGACGATTTTTTTCTTAGCCATTTTTTTTTTCTGTGAATATCGATGGCTCCCAGTCCATCTCCAACACCTCGATCAATGACCTAGATCTCATCTTATCACAACTCATATCAACGATCGAGATTTGATCAGGATGATTCAATGATTCTTGTGTTTTACGATTTTGAAAACCTTGATTTCTTTGATTGGCATGACTCCGATCAATGGTCGTGATCACTTGGCGATGATAGATCTGACCACTGTTGAGTCATGTGATCTTCACATATTTGATTTTGAAATTCTAGCAGTAGGAAAATGATTACAAAGATTTCTAAGGAGCATGGCATGACAAATATTTTTTCTATAGGTTTCCAAATGCCCCAGAATCTCAGCACAACAAAATTCATGTAGGTAAAAGTAACTAATTTTGACCATGGGAGAAACCATCCAAGAATCAAGAAGCAGTAATCATGTGTCAAGACGCTGGAAGTGGTTTCATGAAGCAGTTTAAGGCATGAGTGAGAGGAATAAAAGAGAAAGAAGGTGCTCATTGCTAAGGTCAACACTTTGGGGAGTTAAAGAGTTTCTTGTAACCAGATTTGTTCAACCATAGAGGTACCTTGAGCACAATCAATTGATGAATGCATCATACAACTAGAGATTCATCCCTTGTGTTTAAGTTTCAGTTTATAATTCCTTCCTTACAGTGTTTGTGTTACTGTAAAGCATTTCCTCCTTTTTTTTCTTTCTTGTATCATATTTGATTTATAAAATCTTAGACAACATACCATTCTTCATATTCAGTGTTACTATATGATGTTTGTTTATGATATAGAAGTGATTTCCTCTGAATGTATGACCATTTCTTGTCATTTCTTTGTGCATTTAACTGATATGCAAAGGGTACTTCCATGTATTTGAATGTATGAAGATGTTAACTGTTTGAAGAATGTGTTTATTGATTTGTTTACAATTGTTAGAGTTGTCTAATTCTTAATTTCTCAGCACATTGTTCATTTCCCATAGGCTACATGATTCATTCTTATCAGTGACCTGTATGTTTATTTTGTTCTTCCTATAACCCATCATTTCATACTTCTTTTAACCTTGATTGTCTGAAACACTCGTAGACATATGTCTATGATAGTTGAGATTGTTTTTCATCTGAGCTGAGACTATTTGAGGTCCTATAATTTCAAAAGAGAAAGAGAGATAGAGAGGGGAAAAACTTCTAAAATATTGCACAATTATTTTATTGCAAATCTGGCCTTAAGATTCATCCCAAGTGCTGGTCGCTAGGGTTCCTCGACATCGTTCCAACAATAGCCTTGAACATCTCGAGTGATAACTATTACGAGGAAAAATCTCTATATGGCCAGGGTAAACCGCAATAGATAGGTATGATTGTAGAAATCTACTCAATTCCAACATATACTATATAAACCAATGTGCAAGCGAGATAATAAAGAAGCCTACCTCGTTCCAACGTCTGATGATGTTCCACTGTTGATGTAATATACCAGATATAAAAATTATGAAAAACAAAAATAAGTTGGTTCTGAGAGAGTATATGGAGAACTCGATCCACATGAGTAAGATGGTTTGTCCAGGTTTTTCTATAGATGAGGATATCATCAAAGAAAACTAAGATAAAATGACAGAGAAAAGGACGGAAGACATGATTCATGAGGTTTTGGAAGGTGGAGGGGGCATTACACCAAAGGGCATGACCAAAAACTCATAATGCCCTCGTGAGTTGTAAAGGCCATCTTGGGAATGTCTTCCTTTTTCATATGTATCTGGTGATAGCCCGAGTGAAGATCGAGTTTAGTAAAGAATTGGGTGCCACTCAATTCATCCAGGAGGTCATCAATGACAGGAATGGGAAATTTGTCTGTAATGGTCAGTTTGTTGAGGGAACGGAAGTCAGGACACATTCTCCAAGAACCTTATTTATTTAGGACCATGACTACAGGAGAAGAGTAAGGGCTCGCACTAGGGCGGATAACGCCTGCAGTAAGGAGTTCCTGAACCATTTTCTCAATTTCATTTTTTTGTGAAAAGGGGTGGAGATACGAACGGATTTTGGGAAGAAAGCTTCCAGGTACAAGGGGAATGGAATGATCATGAACACCATGGGAAGGAGGAAGTCCTTGGGGAGTGGAAAATACCATTTGATGTTTATAAAGGAGGGCTTTGAGGTCTTGCGGCACCGGGGGTGTCTCTGTTTCTTGTATTGCATGGACTTGGGAAATGACACCAAAATGACCTTTTTTGAGCAGCTTTCACATGTGATGGGAACTAATGACCTTAAGTGAATTAGCAGTGATGCCTTGGAATTTATATTGGTGGCCTTCCTGGTCGAATTGTATGGTTAATTCCTTAAAATCCATGAGAATGGGACCCAAAGTCCTTAGCCATTCTACACCCAACACAATGTCACAACCACCCATGTCGATAGCAAACATATGGGATTTTAGGTGGTAGTCACCGATTTGGAGATGCACATTTTCAGAGTGCCTTCCACATTTCATGGAACCACCATTGGCAATCATGATTTGGAAGATTTTGACGGCATGGATTTAGCAATGAGTTTCTTGGGCAATGCGGTGATGAATAAAATTATGGGTGCTTCCACTATCAACTAGAATGATGACCTTCTGATGCTTGATGTAACCGATTAACTTGAGGGTTTGGGGGGCATAGAAGCCAGTTAGAGCATTGAGGGAAATGATCGGTTCCACTTTGGGAGGGTCTGAGGGAGGGGTTATGCCAGTGATTTCAAGTGACTCAGGCACAAGGGGAGTTTCAACATCCTCTTCTGAAATATCCTCAGAGATGGCCATAAAAATCTTTTGTTCCTTACACTTGTGGCCCAAGAAATATTTTTCATGACAATTATAACAAAGGCCTTTGAGTTGGCATTCATCCATTTTAGCCTTGGTCAATTTTTGGATCTTTAATGGAGCGAAGGGAGTAGTGGGATTTACGGGTTTAGGGCGAGGGATAAAGGAGGGTTTACGTTTTTGAGAGGATACAACCTGTTTTGATTCTTTAGCTTTTTTAGTAGCCTCCACCCAACTCGAAGGTCAAGTCATGAGGACATGGGCCTGAATCTCATCCTTGAGGCCACTGATAAAACACTCTCAAAATAAAGCATCAATCATACCCTCTGTTCAAAAAGCCAGGTGCTCAAAGGTAGCTATGAAGTCTTCTACTGTTCCTGATTGTTTCAACTTTGTCAAATGACCCAAATGGTTGGTGTCAATGTCAAAGCCTTCATAAATCTCACTCACAAATTGGGTCCAAGCAATATACCCTTGACGAGAATTTTTTCTCCATTGCCACCATTGCCAACGTTCTTGATCTAGATGGAGAACACCATATCAGAGTTTGGCCAAGTCATATGTAATGTCATATAAAGAGAAATAATGTTCCATTTGGCTGACCCAACCAGTGGGGTCCGAGCCATGAAATTTGGTCACATCCACCTGCGGAAGGTGTAGGTCACGTTGAAAGTGATGGGGCTGAAAGGTATGGGAATGGGAGGAATGTTCACCTTCAGTCTTTGGAGGTGCGTCAGAGAAAGGGTCATCTATAGGGATCTTCAGTTTGGTATAGAGTGATGCAAAGACAGATTCAAGCTGGGTGGTCAGTTCTTGTTTGACTTCCTCCATTGAGAACTAAAAGGTTTTATTTATGGTTGTATTGATGGATGTATCGATGGAGGAAACAATAGCACTAAGTTGTTTCACTTATTTTTGGGTCTTGAGGAAACCAGATTGCAAGGTGTTGAAGCGAGCTTCCAGGTCTTGGCTAAGGGTATGGTCCATGAGGATGGGTGAACTGAAAAGGGATAGGTGGGGTCAAAAATTTTCCCGACAAATGATATGGATGAGTGTGATAAGGGTGAAGAGATGAATCCAATGGAATAGGTCTCAAATAATGGTGAACATTTTTCCAGATTCTTTTTTTTTTTTTGTTAAACCTGTGGAGTTATACTTCGGTCTGAAGAATATTGTAGCGATGAAATCCCCAAATGCTTAACCAGAAAGAAATGTGTATTTACTTGGAAACCCGAACACACTTGCGCGGCAATAGATCTTGTATGTTTTAATTTGTTTATGTTTCTGTCCCCCAAGGGTTAGGTATTCAAGCGTTCTACAGACAAGGGTTTTCCCTGTGCTATAGCTCTATGATATACATGCAGGGTCCAACAGTAGTACTCGTCCCAATATCTCAGGGCACTAACTAAGGAGGATAGACCGTACCCTTAGTTGTACTACCCGACCACCCAGGTACTAGAGAGTATCTTCCCGAGTTTTTTTCGTGGTGGCACTATAGCAGTCAGGTGGCCGATCAGTTTATCTAAAGAGGGCTTCAGGAAATCTAGGTCGATCCATACATAGGTACTCTCTAATGCGCTACCACTCGAAGGGGTACCAACAGAGGTTACAAGGGTGGACAACAGATGTGCGCTTAAGAACCACTTGTATTTCCTGTGTGTATGAATCCCTCAACCGTGGGTTTATGCGCATAACGATAGATCTCTGTGGCTTAAATATGTCAGAATACGTCTCTACCCTGAAAAAAAATTCCCACAATGTTTTCCAAGGAAAGTGCTCTGATACCACTTGTAATATACCGGATATAAAAAGTATGCAGAACATAAATAAAATGATAGAAACGACAGAATAATAGTAATATAACCAGCATAATCTCCACAATAACACATAAATTATATAAGAACAACAACAAAAATAACACTTTGATTCAGAAAGCAATGTTCACGGGCCTCTTTGAGGGGGAAACCTCTAGTTGAGTAGCGCTATGTTACAATAATATCCAAGCTAGGGTTTTCATACCCTCGACCCTTATTTATACTAAATATGTCTATCAAGAGAAGCATCTAGAGGAATATCCTTCTAGAAGTGGAAGCTTCTATTAGGTCTTCTTACATACGTCTTATTCTATTTTATTGAAAGGCCTTATTAATATTGACCTTTATTACATCCGAATATATTTCTCTACCTATGTGCGGGTTAGGACCCTAACAGTTGAGCACTTTGACCCAAAGCTTTGTACCTGAAACAAGTTCTCAACAAACAAGCAGAGGAGGTATATAGTGATAATATAAAGGGGTTAGCAAAAGATCAACGACCCTCCCTGTTTCGTTGACAAATCAATGGCTCTCCTCACATCAACAAGAAATTAACGGTGGATATCAATGTGGAGATCATCATCGGAAAAATGAGAAGAGAAACCCCCAACGCAAGTTTTCACTATGTCGATGACGATGTTTTCATCGAAATAATGCAGAAGAGATGACAACCTGGCATGCCAATGGGGTACTGTCAGAACTAATCTGGAGCTAACAT
Organism: Picea glauca; assembly: GCA_000966675.3. Taxonomy (NCBI): domain Eukaryota; kingdom Viridiplantae; phylum Streptophyta; class Pinopsida; order Pinales; family Pinaceae; genus Picea; species Picea glauca. Next base: position 388,035 of record JZKD02S1767162.1, read on the forward strand.
GTGGACATGTGAAACCCACTAAAGGCACCCCAAAGCATATTAAATATGGGTGGCACGTGTCACATCTCCTCATCACATAATCATCAATGTAGGCGAATAAAGGGTTGTCATGCGTCCAAGATGGCATCATCAAGACGATTTTTTCCTTAGCCAATTTTTTTCCCATGACCAACCTATATCTATGGCTCCCAATCCATCTCCAACACCTTGATCAATGACCTAGATCTCATCTTATCACATCTCAGATCAATGGTCGAGATCCGATCAGGATGATCCGATGGTCGTTGTGTTTTACGATTTTGAAAACCTTGATTTCTTTGATTGGAACAAATCTGATCAATGGTCACGATCACCTGCCAATGATAGATCTAACCACTGCTGAGTCATGTGATCTTCACATATTTTATTTTGAAAGTCTAGCAGTAGGAAAATGAAAAATATTTCTAAGGAGTAGGGCATGACAAATATTTTGGTCTACAGGTTTCCAGCTGCACCACAATCTTAGCACAACATAATTCATGCAGGTAAAAGTAATTAATTTTGATCATGGGAGAATCCATCCAAAAATCAAGAAGCAGTAATCAAGTATCAAGATGCTGAAAGTGGTTTCACGAAGCATTTTAAGGCAAGAGTGAGAGGAATAAAAGAGAAAGAAGGCGCTCATTGCTAAGGTCGACACTTTGGGGAGTTAAAGAGTTTCTTGTAACCAGAGTTGTTTGACCATAGAGATACCTTGAGCACAATCAATTGATAAATGCAGCAGACAACCATAGATTCATCCCTTGTGTTTAAGTTTCAGTTTATAATTCCTTCCTTACAATGTTTGTGTTACTGTAAAGTATTTCCTCCCGTTTTTTCTTTCTTCTATCATATTTGATTTATAAAATCTTAGAAAACATACCATTCTTCATATTTAGTGTTACTATATGATGTCTGGTTTTGATTTAGAAGTTATTTCCTCTGAATGTATGACCACTTCTTGTCATTTCTTTGTGCATTTAAATGATATGCAGAGGGTACCTCCATGTATTTGAATGTATGAAGATTCTAACAGTTTGAAGCATGTGTTTATTGATCTGCTTACAGTTGTAAGAGTTGTTGAATTCTTAATTTCTCATCACATTGTTCATTTCCCATAGGATACATGATTCATTCTTAGCTATGCCCTGTATGTTTATTTTTTTCTTCCTATAACCCATCATTTCATACTTCTTTTAACCTTGATTTTCTAAAACACTCGTAGAAATATGTCTCTGATAGTCGAGAGAATTTTTCATCTCAGCTAAGAGTCTTTGAGGTCCTATAATTTCAAAAGAGAAAGAGAGATAGAGAAGGGAAAAACTTCCCAAATATTGCACAATTTTTTTTATTGCAAATATAGCCTTAAGATTCATCCCGAGTCTTGGCCCCTAGGGTGCCTCAACATCGTTCCAATAATAGCCTCAAACATCTCGAGGGATAACTGGTAGGATAAGGTTTGGACGGAGCCAAGCGAGCTGAGGAAGCTTCAAGAAGCATTCGTACCGAGGCCTCAACAACCACATTGCCCTCTAAATCCTCACTAATACCATGTGCCACATGATCCTCGTGCTCCAAGCCACTTGGCACCCGATCCAAGTTAATAAAATTGTAAAATAAAAGAGGTAAACTTGGGTCAAAAGTCAAATTTAAATCAAACTACTTCATTAGCATTTAAAGAATGAGAATCGTGATAATAAATTTGCAAAATAAATAAAGTAAATTTGAGATAAAAGTTAAATGGAAATAAGGCAGTTCTAGTTCGTCCACACAACCAACAAGCATGGAGCACTGGAATCAAAAGTGAAACCTCATTTTTACATTTCCTTCCATTTACACTACACTTGCCAATTAGTTAGACCCCTCTGTGCAAAAATTATTATAATATTATAAATGAAAATCATTATAGTCCGTCAAAACCAATAGCTTTATCAAAATTTGACATTATAATTTACTTAGGAAGCAATCTACTTTATGGAAATAATTCCCAAAAAGAAAAAAAAAATAGTATGACCATCGGTTCAAAATCCAGAGTATGGCCACCTCCAGATATCATGCGTTAATAATATCAACAATGGGTATTCTTACCCATTGTTGATTTTCCCAATGGTTCCTTAAATTTGTCCTCATCCATTCTTCCTTTATATATTCCACATGGTCTTTTATAAACTCACTTCGACTTTCTTCATTGGGGAAGAGCAGATCGGAGTGGAGCAATCCTTCTTTGTTGATGGGAATTAGGAGAATGGATTCAAGATGGTGTTTTTTTTTGTTTGTTGCAGTTTTATGGTGTGCATATGCTACTAAGTATGCTAAGTACAAGGACTCATCTCATCCCATCACTCCTCGTGTGGAAGACTTGCTGGCATGAATGACGTTGGAAGAGAAGATTGGACATATGACACTAATTGAACGAATAGTCGCCACTACAAATGTTATGAAAAATTACTACATTGGTAACACACACAATTCATTCATTCATCCCAAATTTCTTCTTTCTTATCTTTTTCCATTTTCTCTTATTTACAGATCTAAACATGCAGTTAAGATGCAAGGTTAACATGGTCTTGGTTTGTTGTTGACAGTGAGATGTTATGGGTGTAATGCAAGGAGTGTACTGAGTAGGGGCGGTAGCGTTCCTGCACCCAAGGCATCTTCGGCCACATGGATGAACATGGTGGATGATCTCCAAAAGGGTGCCATGTCGACTTGTCTTCAGATCCCTATGATATATGACATTGATGTTGTGCATGGCCACAAAAATGTCTATGGGGCTACCATATTCCCTCACAACGTTGGGATTGGAACTACTAGGCAAGTGGAGTGTCAACTCTTCTCTTTTATCTTCATAGAATTGTCTTTTCTTTTACCTTCTCTCCTTGAGACACAACAAATTGGAAGGTGCCTTTGATTACTATACCCAAAATATGAAGAGGCAATGTTTGAAAAGTGCCTTAAGTGACAATGGTTTGGATAGTACCTAGGTTATTTTAGATTATTATAAACAAAAAAACCTTAAGAGGCAATGGTTTAGAAAATGTCTTGAGTCCCTTAGATTGCTATGATCAAAATCTTAGGAGGCAATGTGCAAGATACCAGATATATAAAATATGCAGAACAGAAACTGAATGCTAGAAATAACAGAATAACAGTGAAATATCCAGCATAATCTTCACAATACACAGAAATGATATACGAAA
>JZKD02S1767162.1:433865-444640 GCA_000966675.3 Picea glauca
TTCTGGCTTCCACTATCAACAATAAAATGCAGCGGGGTCCCCTTCACCCACATCTGTGAATGAAAAATGCACTCCCCTTCTTCAGGATCTGTTGGTTCTTCTGGTTGAATTGTTGCGGTCGCGACAATAGCAGTGGGGTCTTTGTCGATGATTTGTCTTTTACCATTATTTTCAGAATCAGATTCTGAATCAAGGTTTGGCTCCTTGTCTTTGATCTCGGCCACCAATGACTATTTTGAGCGACATTCATCAGTGTTGTGCCAAGGGATTTTGTGGAAATCGCACCATTTTCTAGTGTCCTTCTTTGTCTTCTTGTGACCCTTCTTTTCAAATGGATTTTCGGGAGACTGTTTGTTAGGGGTGTCTTTGTCATACTTTTTTTGTTGTGGATTTGCAGAAACAAAATCCCTTTTTTTCTGGTGCTTAAATTTCTACTCGATTTTAACAGCATATCGATAGGCAGCACCGAGTGATGAGATGTCTAGAAAATCCATTTCAGTTTGGATGTATTTGTGTAGAGCCTCACGGTATTTCAGAACCAAGTTTCGTTCAGAGTATTTGATACCCAGCTTGGTGTCCAAGGTATGGAAGGTATTGGTGAACTCCATAACTGCTTGGCCCCTCTCTTTCCGCAGTGTGGTCCATCTCATGTACTGGTCCTCATAGTTGCCAACAGGGTAATACTGTTCCTTTACCGCATCCACAAAAAAATCCCAAGTGGGAGATCTTTAAGGAGTGTGAAGGTGATATTTTCTTTGTCGGAAAAATTGTGAACAAAGAAATAACCTTTTAGCAGATTTAACCATTTTTCTAGGGCTTCTGCATCTATCTATCCTTCAAATACAGGAATATAAAAATTAAATTTTACCTTGAAAGGAAAGGTGCCTCTAAAGTGGCCGCTTGATGAAGATGCACCCGATTCTATCGGTAGGCATTGAAGGATGTGGGCAAAATTCTCCATCATTTCGTCCCTCTATCGCATGAGAGCTTGCTCAAGCAACAGATTGATAGGATCGTCTACTCTGTCGTTTTTATTTTCTTCCGCCATTGAGGGTTTCTTGGTTGTGCAAGAGTTATTGTCTTCAAGAGAGACAAGATCGAGACCCAACTTTCTATACTCGGACCTCGTCAGGGACATGCACTGAAGAAAACGATCAAGAGCAGCCTGCTCTGATACCACTGATCCAGATTATTTTTGGCACGAAATGATAGCGGAGATATAATAAGAAAATTCATAGATATATTGAATATATTCAATAATATAACATAAATGTATCAGAGATGCAACCATAAACACAGATATACAGTAATACACGATTTCTATTAATCAGAGAAATGTACAGAGACTATAAAAATACAGAGTGAAAGACTCGCTAGAATGGTGGTAACTTATCTCTTAGAAGAGATGTGACGGCTACTCGCATTCACAAGAAGATGATTACAATGAGGCTCTGAGGGCCCTTTTACAATAAACGGGAATTCCAAAAGTCCTAAACATCCAAAAACCTAACCCTAGGAGATGAAGCGCCAAAAGTCATGTGGGCCCCGTTTGGGTAAGTGAGTACATCAACTTCCTGGGGTCGTAACTTTTGGATACGATCTTCGTTTTAGGCGTGTGATAGCTAGTTGGAAAGGTATCATCGAGGAGATTAATTTTGGGGGCTCAATAATGCCTTTGAATATTGTTTAGAACCTTGATATCGAAAAACATTTATTTGGGCCCTCAAAATGGCCCCAGAAGTTAAAACCTACTAAAAATAGTAAATTGCCAAAATTGCCAGAAAGTCATTTTGAGCCATTTGAAAAAGGTGGGTTTCCACCGATATCCACCTAGATCAATCCTCCCTCCTTAGGAAGCAATGGTATCCATTGAGTTGAGTTCCCGAGGGAGAGGGAAAAACATTTGTTGAATCTGCATCTTGGTGAGCTGCTTGTCTTGTTGGAGATGTCGCACTGCTCAGTTTGTGGAAATCTGTCACGAACCTGTTGCGGTTGAGGCTACTCAACAAGTTGAGATACATGAGAGGACTATGTGCAAAAGTAATCTTTGTACTTTGTTGTATCCTTTTCGACCCACTTTTATTGGATAGAAGGTGCTCGGGGCAATGTTGTAGTGGTTGTAGTGTCCTTTTGTTCTCCTTTAGAACAGATTGTGACGAAGCTGAATTTTGTAGTATGAGATACTACCTTGCGACACATTTTAGGTTCAACAATAGTAAGATCTACCTCTGGTATTCTATAGAGATGACCCTCTAAAGTAACAATGACACTACGGGGTCGAGACTCATAAATGACATGGCGTCTCCACATATATGGTTGGCCCAAGAGCACATCACAGACATCGAGTGGGGCATTATCACATAATACCTCATCCTTGAAGGGTTGGATGTTGTATGATAATCGACACTGTTGGCTGACATGGAGATCTCGTCCTTGGCGAAGCCACCCAATGTTGTATGGCTGCGGGTGTGGTGTTGTCAACAATCCCAACTGTTTCACGACCTCTCCTGAGATGAGGTTCTTCTGGCTTCATCTATCAACAATAAAATGCAGTGGTGTCCCCTTCACCCACATTTGTGAATGAAAAACGCACTCCCCTTCTTCATTATTTGTTGGTTCTTCTGGTTGAATTGCTGCGGTTGCAACAATAGCAGTGGGGTCTACATCGATGATCTGTCTTTTACATTTTTTTCACAATCAGATTTTGAATCAAGGTTTGGCTCCTTGTATTTGATATCAGCCACCAATGACTGTTTTGAGTGACATTCATCGGTGTTGTGCCAAGAGATTTTGTGGAAATCGCACCATTTTCCAGTGTCCTTCTTTGTTTTCCCATGACCCTTTTTTTCATGTGGCTTTTCGAGAGACTGTTTGTTAGGGGTGTCTTTTTCATACTTTGGTTGTTGTGGATTTGCAGAAACAAAATCCTGTTTGTTCTGGTGCTTAAATTTCTGCTCGATTTTAACAGCACATCGATAGGCAGCACCGAGTGATGAGATGTCTAGAAAATCCATTTCAGTTTGGATGTATCTGTGTAGAGCCCCACCGTATTTAAGAACCAAATTTCGTTTGGAGTCTTTGATACCTAGCTTGGTGCACAAGGTATGGAAGGTATTGGTGAAATCCAGAACTGCTTGGCCCCTCTCTTTTCGTAGTGTGGTCCATCTCATGTACTGGTCCTCATAGTTGCCAACAGGGTAATACTGTTCCTTTACCGTATCCACAAAAAAATCCCAAGTGGGATCAGCCTCATATATTCCAGACTCCTCTGTGGAAATTTTCTCCCAGTAAGTTTCCCATCAATATTTGACATTAGGGAGAGATTTAAGGAGTGCGAAGGTGATCTTTTCTTTGTCGAAAAAATTGTGAACAAATAAATAACCTTCTAGCAGAGCTAACCATTTTTCTAGGGCTTCTGCATCTGTCTGTCCTTCAAATACAAGAATATCAAAATTAAATTGTACCTTGAAAGGCAAGGTGCCTCCAAAGTGGACGCTTGATGAAGATGTGCCTGATGCTATCGGCAGGTGTTGAAGGATGTGGGCAAAATTCTCCATCATTTCGTCCCTCTGTCGCGTGAGAGCTTTCTCAAGCAACAGATTGATAGGATCGTCTGCTCTGTCGTTTTTATTTTCTTCCACCATTGAGGGTTTCTTGGGTGTGCGAGAGAGATTGTCTTCAAGAGAGACAATCTTGAGACCCAACTTGCTATACTCGGACCTCGTCGGGGACATGCACTGAAAAATATGATCAAAAGCAGCCTGCTCTGATACCACTGATCTGAATTATTTTCGGCACGAAATGAGAGCGGAGATATAATAAGGAAATGCATAGAGATATTGCAGATATTCAATAATATAATAGAAATGTATCATAGATGCAACCATAAACACAAATATACAGTAATACACGATTTCTATTAATAAGAGAAATATACAGAGACTGTAAAAATACAGAGTGAAAGACTGGCTAGAATGGTGACAGCTTATCTCTGAGAAGAGATGTGACGGCTACTCGCATTCGCAAGAAGATGATTACAATGAGGCTCTAAAGGACCTTTTACAATAAACAGGAATGACAAAAGTCCTAAACATCCAAAAATCTAACCCTAGGAGATGAAGTGCCAAAAGTCATGTGGGCCCCGTTTGGGTAAGTGAGTACATCAACTTCCCGGGGTCGTAACTTTTGCATACGATCTCTATTTTAGGCGTGTGATAGCTTGTTGGAAAGGTATCGTCAAGGAGATTAATTTTGGGGTATCAATTCATGATTTGGATATAATTGAGAACCTTGACCTCGAAAAACCTTTATTTGGGCCCTTAACTTGGCCCCGAAAGTTAAAACCTGCTAAAAATAGTAAATTGCCAAAATTGCCAAAAAGATGTTTTGAGCCATTTGGAAAAGATGGGTGGCCACTGATATACACCTGGATCAATCCTCCCTCCTTAGGAAGCAATTGTCTCCATTGCGTTGAGTTCTCGGGAGAGAGGGAAAAACATTTGTTAAATCTACATCTTGGTGAGCTACTTGTCTTGCTAGAGACGTCGTGCTGCTCAGTTTGTTGAAATCTGTCACGAACCTGTTGTGGTTGAGGCTGATCAACAAGTCGAGATACATGAGAGGACGATGTGCAGAAGGAATCTTTGCACTTTTCTGCAGCCTTTTCGACCCACTTCTGTTGGATAGAAGGTTCTTGGGGCAAGGCTGTAGTGGTTGCAATGTCCTTTTGTTCTCCTTTGAACAGATTGTGAAGAAGCTGAATTTTGAAATATGAGATACTACCTTGCGACACTTTTTATGTTGAACAGTAGTCAGAACTACCTCTGGTATTCTATAGAGATGACCCCCCAAAGTAGCAATGACACTATGGGGTCAAGACTCATAAACGACATTGCGTCTCCACATATATGGTTGGCCCAAGAGAACATAACAGACATTGAGTGGGGCAACATCACATAATACCTCATCCTTGAAGGGTTGGATGTCATATGATAATCGACACTGTTGGCTGACACGGAGATCTCGTCGTTGGCGAAGCCACCCAATGTTTTATGGCTTCGGGTGTGGTGTTGTCGACAATCCCAACTGTTTGACAACCTCTGCTAAGATGAGGTTCTTCTGGATTCCTCTATCAACAATAAAATGCAGCGGGGTCCCATTCACCCATATCTGTGAATGAAAAAGGCACTCCCCTTCTTCAGGATCTGTTGGTTCTTCCGGTTGAATTGTTGCGGTCACGACAATAACAGTGGGGTCTGCGTCGATGATCTGTCTTTTACCATTATTTTCAGAATCAGATTCTAAATCAAGGTTTGGCTTCTTGTCTTTGATCTCAGCCACCAATGACTGTTTTGAGCGACATTCATCAGTGTTGTGCCAAGGGCTTTTGTGGAAATCACACCATTTTCCAGTGTCCTTCTTTGTCTTCCCGTGACCCTTCTTTTCATGTGGCTTTTCGGGAGACTGTTTGTTAGGGGTGTCTTTGTCATACTTTGGTTGTTGTGTATTTGTAGGAACAAAATCCCGTTTGTTCTGGTGCTTAAATTTTTGCTCGATTTTAAAATCATATCGATAGGCATCACCGAGTGATGAGATGTCTAGAAAATCCATTTCAGTTTGGATGTATCTGTGTAGAGCCCCACGGTATTTCAGAACCAAATGTTGTTTGGAGTCTTTGATACCCATCTTGGTGCATAAGGTATGGAAGGTATTTGTGAACTTCAGAACTTCTTGGCCCCTCTCTTGCCACAGTGTGGTCCATATCATGTACTCATCCTCATAGTTTTCAACAACATAATACTGTTCCTTTACCGCATCAACAAAAATATCCCAAGTGGGATCGGCCCCATATATTCCAGACTCCTCTGTGGAACTTTTCTCCTAGTAAGTTTCCCACCAATGTTTTACATGAGGGAGAGATTTAAGGAGTGCGAAGGTGATCTTTTCTTTGTATGGAAAATTGTGAACAGAGAAATAACCTTCTAGCAGAGTTAACCATTTTTCTAGGGCTTATGCATCTATTTGTGCTTCAAATACAGGAATATCAAAATTAACTTGTACCTTGAAAGGTGAGGTGCCTACAAAGTGGCTGCTTGATGAATATGTGCCTGATGCTATCAGTAGGCGTTGAAGTATGTGGGCAAAATTCTCCATCATTTCATCCCTCTGTCACATGAGAGCTTGGTCAAGCAACAAATTGATAGGATCGTTTGCTCCATCATTTTTATTTTCTTCCGCCATTGAGGGTTTCTTGAGTGTGCAAGAGCGATTTTCTTCAAGAGAGACAAGCTAGAGACCCAACTTGCTATACTTGGACCTCGTCGGGGACATGCACTGAAAAAAATGATCAAGAGCAACCTACTCTGATACCGCTGATCCGAATTATTTTCTGCACGAAATGAGAGCGAAGATATAATAAGGAAATGCACAGAGATATTGAAGATATTCAATAATATAACAAAAATGTATCAGAGATGCAACCATAAAAACAGATATACAGTAATACACGATTTCTATTAATCAGAGAAATGTACAGATATTGTAAAAATACAGAGTGGAAGACTCGCTAGAATGGTGGCAGCTTATCTCTGAGAAGAGACGTGACAGCTACTCGCATTCGCAAGAAGATGATTACAATGAGGCTCTGAAGGCCCTTTTACAATAAACGGGAATGCCATAATTCCTAAACATCCAAAAACCTAACCCTAGGAGATGAAGCGCCAAAAGTCATGTGGGCCCCATTTGGGTAAGTGAGTACATCAACTTCCCGGGGTCGTAACTTTTGCATACGATCTTCGTTTTAGGCGTGTGATAGCTCATTGGAAAGGTATCATCAAGGAGATTCATTTTGGGGGCTCAATCATGCCTTCATATATCATTGGGAACCTCGATCATGAGGTTGATAAAAAAGTCAAGATACATGAGAGGACGATGTGTAGAAGGAATCTTTGCACTTTGCTGTAGCCTTTTTGACCCGCTTCTGTTGGATAGAAGGTGCTTGGGGCAAGGCTGTAGTGGTTGGAGTGTCCTTTTGTTTTCCTTTTGAACATATTGTGAAGAAGCTAAATTTTGCAGTATGAGATACTACCTTGCGACAATTTTTAGGTTGAACAGTAGTCGAAACTACCTCTGGTATTCTATAGAGATGACCCCCCAAAGTAACAATGACACTACAGGGTCGAGACTCATAAACGACATGGTGTCTCCACATATATGGTTGTCCCAAGAGCACATCACAGAAATCGAGTGGGTCAACATCACATAATACCTTATCCTTGAAGTGTTGGATGCAGTATGATAATCGACACTGTTGGATGACACAGAGATCTCGTCCTTGGCGAAGCCACCCAATGTTGTATGGCTGTGGGTGTGGTGTTGTTGATAATCCCAACCATTTGACGACCTCTGCTGAGATGAGGTTCTTATGGGTTCCGCTATCAACAATAAAATGCAGCGGGGTCCCCTTCACCCACATCTGTGAATGAAAAAGGCGCTCCCCTTCTTCAGGATCTGTTGGTTCTTCTGGTTGAATTGTTGCGGTCGCGACAATAACAGTGGGGTCTGCATCGATGATCTGTCTTTTACCATTATTTTCATAATCAGATTTTGAATCAAGGTTTGGCTCCTTGTCTTTGATCTCAACCACCAATGATTTTTTTGAGCGACATTCATCAGTGTTGTGCCAAGGGATTTTGTGAAAATTGCACCATTTTCTAGTGTCCTTCTTTGTCTTCCCATGACCCTTCTTTTCATGTGTCTTTTCAGAAGACTGTTTGTTAGGGGTGTCTTTGTCATACTTTGGTTGTTGTGGATTTGCAGAAACAAAATCCCGTTTGTTCTGGTGCTCAAATTTCTGCTCGATTTTAACACCATATCGATGGGCAACACCGAGTGATGAGATGTCTAGAAAATCCATTTCAGTTTGGATGTATCTGTGTATAGCCCCACGGTATTTCAGAACCAAATGTCATTCGGAGTCTTTGATACCCATCTTGGTGCGCAAGGTATGGAAGGTATTGTTGAAATTTGGAACTGCTTGGCCCCTCTCTTGCCGCAGTGTGGTCCATCTCATGTACTGGTCCTCATAGTTGCCAACAGGGTAATACTGTTCCTTTACCGCATCCACAAAAAAATCCCAAATGGTATCGGCCCCATATATTCTAGACTCCTCTATGGAACTTTTCTCCCAGTAATTTTCCCACCAATTTTTGACATGAGGGAGAGCTTTAAGGAGTGGGGAGGTGATCTTTTCTTTGTTGGAAAAATCGTGAATAGAGAAATAACCTTCTAGCAGAGTTAACCATTTTTCTAGGGCTTCTGCATCTATCTATCCTTCAAATACATGAATATCAAAATTAACTTGTACCTTGAAAGGCGAGGTTCCTCCAAAGTGGACACTTGATAAAGATGTGCCTAATTCTATCGGTAGGCGTTGAAGGATGTGGGTAAAATTCTCCATCATTTCGTCCCTCTGTTGCGTGAGAGCTTGCTCAAGCAATAGATTGATAGGATCGTATGCTCCGTCGTTTTTCTTTTCTTCCGCCATTGAGGGTTTCTTGGGTGTGCGAGAGAGATTGTTTTTAAGAGAGACAAGCTCGAGACCCAACTTGCTATACTCGGACCTCGTCGGGGACATGCACTGAAAAAAATGATCAAGAGCAGCCTGCTCTGATACCACTGATCCGGATTATTTTCGGCATGAAATGAGAGCGGAGATATAATAAGGAAATGCACAGAGATATTGCAGATATTCAATAATATAACAGAAATTTATCAGATATGCAACCATAAACACAGATATACAGTAATACATGATTTCTATTAATCAGATAAATGTATAGAGACTATAAAAATACAGAGTGAAAGACCCGCTAGAATGGTGGCAGCTTATCTCTGATAAGAGATGTGACGACTACTGGAATTCGCAAGAAGATGATTACAATGAGGCTCTAAAGGAACTTTTATAATAAATGGGAATTCAAAAATTCCTAAACATCCAAAAACATAACCCTAGGAGATGAAGCGCCAAAAGTCATGTGCGCCCTGTTTGGGTAAGTGAGTACATCAACTTCCCCGGGTTGTAACTTTTGCATACGATCTCCGTTTTAGGCATGTGATAGCTCGATGGAAAGGTATCATCGAGGAGATTCATTTTGGGGGATCAATAAATCCTTTGAATATCATTGAGAACCTTTATCTCCAAAAAAATTTATTTGGGCCCTCAAAATGCCCTCGGAAGTTAAAACTTGCTAAAAATAGTAAATTGCCAAAATTGCCAGAAAGTTGTTTTGAGCCATTTGGAAAAGGTGGGTGACCACTGATATCCACCTGGATCAATCCTCCCTCCTTAGGAAGAAATGGTCTCCATTGCGTTGAGTTCCCGGGGGAGAGGGAATAGCAATTGTTGAATCTGCATCTTGGTGAGCTACTTGTCTTGTTGGAGACGTCGCGCTGCCCATTTTGTGGAAATTTGTCATGAACCTGTTGCGGTTGAGGCTGCTCAACAAGTCGAGATACATGAGAGGAATATGTGTAGAAGGAATCTTTTCACTTTGTTGCAGCCTTTTCGACTTGCTTCTGTTGTATAGAAGGTTCTTGGGGCAAGGCTGTAGTGGTTGCAATGTCTTTTTGTTCTCCTTTTGAACAGATTGTGAAGAAGATGAATTTTGCAGTATGAGATACTACCTTGTGACACTTTTTAGGTTGAACAGTAGTCGGAACTACCTCTGGTATTGTATAGAGATCACCCCCCAAAGTAACAATGACACTATGGGGTCGAGACTCATAAACAACATGGCGTCTCCACATATGTGGTTGGCCCAAGAGCACATCACAGACATCGAGTGGGGTAACATCACATAATACCTCATCCTTGAAGGGTTGGATGCCGTATGATAATCGACACTGTTGGATGACACAGAGATCTCTTCCTTGGTGAAGTCACCCAATGTTGTATGGTTGCGGGTGTGGTGTTGTCGACAATCCCAAATGTTTCATGACCTTTGCTGAGATGAGGTTCTTCTGGCTTCCGCTATCAAAAATAAAATATAGCGGGGTCCCCTTCACCCACATCTATGAACGAAAAAGACACTCCCCTTCTTCATGATCTGTTGGTTCTTCTGGTTGAATTGTTGCGGTCGCGACAATAGTAGTGGGGTCTGCGTCGATGATATGTCTTTTACAATTATTTTTAGAATCAGATTCTGAATCAAGGTTTGGCTCCTTGTCTTTGATCTCTGCCACCAATGACTGTTTTGAGGGACATTCATCGGTGTTGTGCCAAGGCATTTTGTGGAAATCGCACCATTTTACAGTGTCCTTTGTCTTACCGTTACCCTTCTTTTCATGTGGATTTTTAGGAGACTGTTTGTTAGGGGTGTCTTTGTCATACTTTGGTTGTTGTGGATTTGCAGAAACAAAATCCCATTTGTTCTAGTGCTTAAATTTCTACTCAATTTTAACAACATATCGTTAGGCAGCACTGAGTGATGAGATGTCTAGAAAATCCATTTCAGTTTGGATGTATCTGTGTAGAGCCCCATGGTATTTCAGAACCAAATGTCATTCGGATTCTTTGATACCCATCTTGGTGCACAAGGTATGGAAGGTATTGGTTGCAAGATACCAGATATATAAAATATGCAGAACAGAAATGAAATGATAGAAATGATAGAATAATAGTAAAATATCCAGCATAATCTTCACAATACACAGAAATGATATACGAAATAGCAACAGAAATAACACTTTGAATCAGATAGCAATGTTCACAGGCC
>JZKD02S1767162.1:459992-477739 GCA_000966675.3 Picea glauca
AGCCATTTGGAAAAGGTGGGTGGCCACCGATATCCACTTGGATCAATCCTCCCTCCTTAGGAATAAATTTTCTCCATTGCATTGAGTTCCCGGGGTAGAGGGAAAATAATTTGTTGAATCTGCATCTTGGTGAGTTGCTTGTCTTGCTGGCGACGTCGCGCTGCTCAGTTTGTGGAAATCTATCACTAACCTGTTGCGGTTGAGGCTGCTCAACAAGTCAAGATACATGAGAGAAATATGTGCAAAAGGAATCTTTGCACTTTACTGCAGCCTTTTCGACCCGCTTTTGTTGGATAGAAGGTGCTTGGGGCAAGGCTGTAGTGGTTGCAGTGTCCTTTTGTTCTCCTTTTGAATAGATTGTGAAGAAGCTGAATTTTGCAGTATGAGATACTACCTTGCGACACTTTTTAGGTTGAACAGTAGTTGGATCTACCTCTGGTATTCTATAGAGATGACCCCCCAAAGTAACAATGACACTACAAGGTCGAGACTCATAAATGACATGGTGTCTCCACATATATGGTTGGCCCAAGAGCACATCACAGACATCGAGTGGGGAAACATCACATAATACCTCATCCTTGAAAGGTTGGATGTTGTATGATAATCAACACTATTGGATGACACGGAGATCTCGTCCTTGGCGAAGCCACCCAATGTTGTATGGCTGCCGGTGTGGTGTTGTTGACAATCCCAAATGTTTGATGACCTCTGTTGAGATGAAGTTATTCTGGATTCCGCTATCAACAATAAAATGCAGTGGAGTCCCCTTCACCCACATCTAAGAATGAAAAAGGTTCTCCCCTTCTTCAGGATCTGTTGGTTCTTCTGGTTGAATTGTTGCGGTCGCAACCATAACAGTGGGGTTTGCGTCGATGATCTTTCTTTTACCATTATTTTCATAATCAGATTCTGAATCAAAGTTTGGCTCCTTGTCTTTGATCTCGGCCACCAATGACTGTTTTGAGCGACATTCATTGGTGTTGTGCCAAGGGTTTTTGTGGAAATCGCACCATTTTCCAGTGTCCTTCTTTGTCTTCCCGTGACCCTTCGTTTCATGTGGCTTTTCAGGATATTGTTTATTAGGGTTGTCTTTGACATAATTGGCTATTGTGGATTTGCAGAAACAAAATCTCTTTTGTTCTGGTGCTTAAATTTCTTCTCGATTTTAACAGCATATCGATAGGCAGCATCGAGTGATGAGATGTCTAGAAAATCCATTTTAGTTTGGATGTATCTGTGTAGAGCCCCATGGTATTTCAGAACCAAATGTCGTTCAGAGTCTTTGATACCCAGCTTGGTGTGCAAGGTATGGAAGGTATTGGTGAACTCCAGAACTACTTGGCCCCTCTCTTTCCGTAGTGTGTTCCATCTCATGTACTGGTCCTCATAGTTGCCAACAGGGTAATACTGTTCCTTTACCGCATCCACAAAAAAATCCCAAGTGGGATCGACCCCATATATTCCAGACTCCTCTATGGAAATTTTCTCCTAGTAAGTTTCCCACCAATGTTTGACATGAGGGAGAGCTTTAAGGAGTGCGAAGGTGATCTTTTCTTTGTCGGAAAAATTGTGAACATAGAGATAACCTTCTAACAGAGTTAACCATTTTTCTAGGGCTTCTGCATCTATCTGTCCTTCAAATACAGGAATATCAAAATTAACTTGTACCTTGAAAGGTGAGGTGCCTCCAAACTGGTCACTTAATGAAGATGTGTCTGATGTTATCGGTAGGCATTGAAGGATGTGGGAAAAATTCTCCATCATTTCATCCCTCTGTCACGTGAGAGATTGCTCAAGCATCAGATTGATAGGATCGTCTGCTCTGTCGTTTTTCTTTTCTTCTGCCATTGAGGGTTTCTTGGGTGTGTGAGAGAGATTGTCTTCAAGAGAGACAAGCTCGAGACCCAAATTTCTATATGCAGACCTTGTTGGGGACATGCACTGAAAAAAATGATCAAGAGCAGCTTGCTCTGATACCACTGATCCAGATTATTTTTGGCACGAAATGAGAGCGGAGATATAATAAGGAAATGCACAGAGATATTGAAGATATTCAATAATATAACATAAATGTATCAGAGATGCAATCATAAACATAGATATACAGTAATACACGATTTCTATTAATCAGAGAAATGTACAGAGACTGTCAAAATACAGAGTGAAAGACTAGCTAGAATGGTGGCAACTTATCTCTGAGAAGAGATGTGACGGCTACTCACATTCACAACAAGATGATTACAATGAGGCTCTGAAGGCCCTTTTACAATAAATGGGAATGCAAAAAGTCCTAAACATCCAAAAACCTAACCCTAGGAGATGAAGCACCAAAATTCATGTGGGCCCCGTTTGGGTAAGTGAGTACATCAACTTCCCGGGGTCGTAACTTTTGCATACGATCTTCGTTTTAGGTGTGTGATAGCTCGTTGGAAACGTATCGTTGAGGAGATTCATTTTGGGGGATAAATCATGCTTTCAGCTATAATTGAGAACCTTGATCTTGAAAAACGTTTATTTGGGCCCTCAAAATGGCCCTGGAAGTTAAAACCTGCTAAAAATAGTAAATTGCCAAAATTGCCAGAAAGCCGTTTTGAGCCTTTTGGAAAAGGTGGGTGGCCACCGATATCCACCTAGATCAATCCTACCTCCTTAGGAAGTAATGGTATCCATATATTTGAGTTCCCTGGGGAGAGGGAAAAACATTTGTTGAATCCGCATCATGGTGAGCTGCTTGTCTTGTTGGAGACGTGACGCTGCTCAGTTTGTGGAAATATATCACGAACCTGTTGTGGTTGAGGCTGCTCAACAAGTCGAGATACATGAGAGGACGTTGTGCAGAAGGAATATTTGCACTTTGTTGTATCCTTTTTGACCCGCTTCTGTTGGATAGAAGGTGCTTGGGGCAAGGCTGTAGTGGTTGCAGTGTCCTTTTGTTCTCCTTTTGAACAGATTGTGAAGAAGATGAATTTTGCAGTATGAGATACTACCTTGTGACACTTTTTAGGTTGAACAGTAGTCAGAACTACCTCTGGTATTCTATAGATATGACCCCCCAAAGTAACAATGACACTACTTGGTCGAGACTCATAAATGACATGGCGTCTCCACATATATGGTTGGCCCATGAGCACATCACAGACATTGAGTGGGGCAACATCACATAATACCTCATCCTTGAAGGGTTGGATGATGTATGATAATCGACACTATTGGCTGACACGGAGATCTCGTCCTTGGCGAAGCCACCCAATGTTGTATGGCTGCAGGTGTGGTGTTGTCGAAAATCCCAACTGTTTGATGACCTCTGCTGAGATGAGGTTCTTCTGGCTTCCACTATCAACAATAAAATGCAGTGGGGTCCCCTTCACCCACATCTGTGAATGAAAAAGGTGCTCCCCTTCTTTAGGATCTGTTGGTTCCTCTGGTTGAATTGTTGTGGTCGCGACAATAGCAGTGGGGTGTGGGTCGATGATCTATCTTTTACCATTATTTTTAGAATCAGATTTTGAATCAAGGTTTGGCTCCTTATCTTTGATCTCGACCACCAATGATTATTTTGAGCGATATTCATCAGTGTTGTGCCAAGGGCTTTTGTTGAAATTGTACCATTTTCCAGTGTCCTTCTTTGTCTTCCAGTGACCCTTCTTTTCATGTGGCGTTTTGGGAGACTATTTGTTAGGGGTTTCTTTTTCATACTTTGGTTGTTGTGGATTTGAAAAAACAAAATCCCATTTGTTTTGGTGCTTAAATTTCTGCTCGATTTTAACAGCATATCGATAGGCAACACCAAGTGATGAGATGCCTAGAAAATCCATTTCAGTTTGGATGTACTAGTGTAGAGCCCCACGGTATTTCAGAACCAAATGTCATTCAAAGTGTTTGATACCCATCTTGGTGCACAAGGTATGGAAGGTATTGGTGAACTCTAGAACTGCTTGGCCCCTCTCTTGCCGCAGTGTGGTCCATCTTATGTACCGATCCTCATAGTTGCCAACAGGATAATACTGTTCCTTTACCGCATCCACAAAAAAATCCCAAGTGGGATCGGCCCCATATATTCCAGACTCCTCTGTGGAACTTTTATCCCAGCAAGTTTCCCACCAATGTTTGACATGAGGGATATATTTAAGGAGTGTGAAGGTGATCTTTTATTTGCCAGAAAAATTGTGAACAGAGAAATAACCTTCTAGCAGAGTTAACCATTTTTCTAGGGCTTCTGCATCTATCTATCCTTCAAATACAGGAATATCAAAATTAACTTGTACCTTGAAAGGTGAGGTGCCTCCAAGTCGTCGCTTGATGAATATTGGCTTGATGCTATCGGTAGGTGTTTAAGGATGTGGTCAAAATTCTCCATCATTTCGTCCCTCTGTCGCGTAAGATCTTGCTCAAGCAACAGATTGATAGGATCGTATGCTCAGTCATTTTTCTTTTTTTCCACCATTGAGGGTTTCTTGGGTGTGTGAGAGCGATTGTCTTCAAGAGAGACAATCTCGAGACCCAACTCGCTATACTCGTACCTCGTCTGGGACATGCACTAAAAAAAATGATCAAGAGCAGCCTGCTCTGATACCACGGATCCAGATTATTTTCGGCATGAAATGAGAGCGGAGATATAATAAGGAAATGCACAGAGATATTGAAGATATTCAATAATATAACAGAAATGTATTAGAGATTCAACCATAAACATAGATATATAGTAATACACATTTTCTATTAATCAGAGAAATGTACAGAGACTGTAAAAATACAGAGTGAAAGACTCGCTAGAATGGTGGCAACTTATCTCTGAGAAGAGATGTGACGGCTACTCGCATTCGTAAGAAGATGATTACAATGAGGCTCTGAAGGCCCTTTTACAATATATGGGAATGCCAAAAGTCCTAAACATCCAAAAACCTAACCCTAGGAGATGAAGTGCCAAAAGTCATGTGGGCCCCGTTTGGGTAAGTGAGTACATCAACTTCCCGGGGTCGTAACTTTTGCATACGATCTTTGTTTTAGGCGTGTGATAGCTCGTTGGAAAGGTATCATCGAGGAGATTAATTTTGGGGTCTCAATAATTCCTTTTAATAGAATTGAGAACCTATATATTGAAAAACCTTTATTTTGGCCCTGAAAATGGCCCCGAAAGTTAAAACCTGCTAAAAATAGTAAATTGCCAAAATTGCCATAAAGCCGTTTTGAGCCATTTGGAAAAGGTGGGTGGCCACCAATATCCACCTAGATAAATACTC
This sequence comes from Picea glauca, assembly GCA_000966675.3. NCBI lineage: Eukaryota > Viridiplantae > Streptophyta > Pinopsida > Pinales > Pinaceae > Picea > Picea glauca. The sequence goes on from JZKD02S1767162.1 coordinate 465,236, forward strand.
CCTCCTTAGGAAGAAATGGTCTCCATTGCATTGAGTTCCCGGGGGAGAGGGAAAAGCATTTGTTGAATCTGCATCTTGGTGAGCTGCTTGTCTTGCTGGAGACGTCGTGTTGCTCAGTTTGTGGAAATATGTCACAAACCTGTTGCGGTTGAGGCTGCTAAACAAGTTGAGGTACATGAGAGGACAATGTGAAGAAGGAATCTTTGCACTTTTCTACAGCCTTTTCGACCTGCTTCTATTGGATAGAAGGTGCTTGGGGCAAGGCTGTAGTGGTTGCAGTGTCCTTCTGTTCTCCTTTTGAACAGACTGTGAAGAAGCTGAATTTTGCAGTATGAGATACTACCTTGCGACACTTTTTAGGTTGAACAGTAGTCGAAACTAGCTCTGGTATTCTATAGAGATGACCCCCCAAAGTAACAATGACACTACGGGGTCGAGACTCATAAACAACATGGCGTCTCCACATATATGGTTGGCCCAAGAGCACATCACAGACATCAAGTGGGGAAACATCACATAATACCTCATCCTTGAAGTGTTGGATGCCATATGATAATCGACATTGTTGGATGACACGAAGATCTCGTCATTGGCGAAGCCACCCAATGTTGTATGGCTGCGGGTGTGGTGTTCTCGACAATCCCAACTGTTTGATGACCTCTTCTGAGATGAGGTTCTTTTGGCTTCCACTATCAACAATAAAATGCAGCTGGGTCCCTTTCACCCACATCTGTGAATGAAAAATGTTCTCCCCTTCTTCAGGATCTGTTGGTTCTTTTGGTTGAATTGTTGCGGTCGCGACAATAGCAGTGGGGTCTGCGTCGATGATCTGTCTTTTACCATTATTTTCAGAATTAGATTCTGAATCAAGGTTTGGCTCTTTGTCTTTGATCTCAACCACCAATGACTATTTTGAGCGACATTCATCGGTGTTTTTCCAAGGGATTTTGTGGAAATCGCACCATTTTCCAGTGTCCTTCTTTGTCTTCCTGTGACCCTTCTTTTCATGTGGCTTTTCAGGAGACTATTTGTTAGTGGTGTCTTTATCATACTTTGGTTGTTGTGGATTTGCAGAAACAAAATCCCATTTGTTCTGGTGCTTAAATTTCTGCTCGATTTTAACAACATATCGATAGACAACACCGAGTGATGAGATGTCTAGAAAATCCATTTCAGTTTGGATGTATCTGTGTAGAGCCCCACGGTATTTCAGAACCAAATGTCGTTCGGAGTATTTGATACCCAGCTTGGTGCACAAGGTATGGAAGGTATTGGTGAAATCCGAAACTGCTTGGCCCCTCTCTTGCCGCAGTATGGTCCATCTCATGTATTGGTCCTCATAGTTGCCAACAGGGTAATATTGTTCCTTTACCGCATCCACAAAAAAATCCCAAGTGGGATCGGCCCCTTATATTCCAGACTCCTTTGTGGAAATTTGCTCCCAGTAAGTTTCCCACCAATGTTTGACATGAGGGAGAGTTGTAAGGAGTGTGAAGGTGATCTTTTATTTTTCGAAAAAATTGTGAACAAAGAAATAACCTTCTAGCAGAGTTAACCATTTTTCTAGGGCTTCTGCATCTATCTGTCCTTCAAATACAGGAATATCAAAATTAACTTGTACCTTGAAATGGGAGGTACCTCCAATGTGGCCACTTGATGAAGATGTGCCTGATGCTATTGGTAGGCGTTGAAGGATGTGGGAAAAATTTTCCATCATTTCGTCCCTCTGTCGCATGAGAGCTTGCTCAAGCAATAGATTGATAGGATCGTCTGCTCCGTCGTTTTTCTTTTCTTCCGCCATTGAGGGTTTCTTGGGTGTCTGAGAGCGATTGTCTTCAAGAGAGACAATCTCGAGACCCAAATTTATATACTCGGACCTCGTCGGGGACATGCACTGAAAAAAACGATCAAGAGCAGCCTTCTCTAATACCACTGATCCAGATTATTTTCGGCACAAAATGAGAGCGGAGATATAATAAGGAAATGCACAAAGATATTGCATATATTCAATAATATAACATAAATATATCAGAGATGCAACCATAAACACATATATACAGTAATACACGATTTCTATTAATCAGAGAAATGTACAGAGACTGTAAAAATACAGAGTGAAAGACTCTCTAGAATGGTGGCAGCTTATCTCTGAGAAGAGATGTGACAGCTACTCGCATTCGAAAGAAGATGATTACAATGAGGCTCTAAAGGCCCTTTTACAATAAACAGGAATACCAAAAGTCCTAAACATCCAGAAACCTAACCCTAGGAGATGAAGCACCAAAAGTCATGTGGTCCCCGTTTGGGTAAGTGAGTACATCAACTTTCCGGGGTCGTAACTTTTGCATACGATCTCTATTTTAGGTGTTTGATAGCTTGTTGGAAAGGTATCGTTGAGGAGATTAATTTTTGGGGCTCAATCATGCCTTCATATATCATTGAGATCCTCTATATGGAAAACCTTTATTTGGGCCCTCAAAATGGCCCCGAAAGTTAAAACATGCTAAAAATAGTAAATTGCCAAAATTGCCAGAAAGCCGTTTTGAGCCATTTGGAAAAGGTGGGTGGCCACTGATATCCACCTGGATCATGAAAACTTTGAATTTTTCTTCAAAGGAACTAATCCACCAATGGTTGCCTTCCAAATAGCTACTCCCATTGTCTTCAAATAATTCTCATCTCTATTCTTCAAGTAGAATAGTTTTCCTCATCAAGTATTGGTATTTCATCATCCATTTGTATGTCTATGGATCTACTTCAAGATTTTTAAACCTTTTAGTGAAGGCCCTCTCTGATACCAATTGTTGGACACACCGACTACACTGAGAGGGGGGGTGAATAGTGTAGGGATCTTTTTCCCAAAACTCCTTAGTTAACAATCACCATTAACTCATTAATCATTGCTATCATTTATAAATAGTTAAATTTCAACACATATAAACAACACATATCATCAATATATAGTTAACAAGTCATCACCACAAGGAACACAAAGAACACAAGATGTATGTACAATTTTCTTTTTATTACGGACTACAATCCTTGGGGTTTTTCAACAACAACTGAATAGAGTAAAACTCTACAAGAGCACCAGATCTATAATGCAATACTCATATTACACCCTCAAGACCAACTGATATGAGGCAACAATCCTCAATAGATATCAATATGTACCATAAACAAGTGCATCAACCATGCACCAACCTGTACCAAACAATCTGTAATGAACCTGTACCACAAACAAGTGAAACCAACCATGTACCAAGTATATACCAATAATTTTTCAACTAATAATCAACAATGACTCCTCAATATGTACCAATATCATCAACTATAAACCTCATGTATGTGCCAACTCATCAACTGCTTGTCTCAACCATGACTAGTTTTGGATTAGTCAACAATCCTAACTTGAAATAATCATAACTATGTACTTGTAATGAATAAATATGTGAAAATGATACACAATGTTATTCAATGTTTTTTATGCAATTCCACAAGGTGTCACTACTTGGAACCTCTCATAAAAGGAGTTATAGCAAAAATGGCATACCTTGCTGAATTCATGATTATTCTAGAGAACGACCTTATAGAGCATGCCCCGCACGGAATATTTGTTCAATTGATATAAAAATATTACAAAGAATACTAAAGAATATAATATAACCAACACAATTTGTCTCACTGAATTTGTATCTGTTATGAATAAGTTATGACGTTGTTACCCGAAACACCTGTTTTAGACTAGTTTCAGGACTAGCCACAAACTCTATTTTCCATGGAGTGTATATCCAAAAATACAAAGACCCACAAGATTAATTTTTTACCACATATACTTGGATATGTTTCCTCAATGCAATATCAATATCACAATTTGACTCATTATATAAAAAAATTTATTGCGAAAATGGTGAGATGACCTGTAAATAACATACCTTAGAAAGCATCATCAAAATAATTTATCCTCCCTTGAATTCGGGCCCTATTTTCTTCACCTTCCCTCTGAAATTTGGCTTAGATATCCTTTGGTTACCTTATTCACCTATAGATCTTCAATATTCTCAAGTGTTCCGCACTAAAAATGCTCAAGAATCTCTCACAAGAAGCTCTCCATCAATACTCCAAAATACATTCTCACAAGAAGCTCTCCATTGATCCACAAAAAGGATGATCTACAAGAGACCATTTCTATCTTATTTATACTTTTATCCTCTAGGTCACTTAACCCATTTCTAGGTCACTTAACCTATTTTCCTTATTTTGGGGTTAACCACTTTCCATAAATAGAAAGTTTTCCAATACTTTATCATTTAAATATTCCTTCTTGATTTTGTCACCTTACTTTATCATTTCTTGATTTTGTCACTTCTCTTTATTATTTAAATAATCCACCTTTACTTTGTCACTTTAATTTATCATTTAAATAATATTAACGCATTTCTAGGTCACTTAACCTATTTTCCTTATTTTAGGGTTAACCACTTTCCATAAATAGAAAGTTCTCCAATACTTTATCATTTAAATATTACTTCTTGATTTTGTCACTTCTCTTTATTATTTAAATAATTCACCTTGAATTTTTCACTTTAATTTATCATTTAAATAATGATTTCTTTTTTTAGGTCACTTTGACTTCTTTGACCTTGGGGGCTTCAAGCCTTCATGTGGGGGTCCTTCATCTTCGTAAGGCCAAACTCTCAAACCAAGAGGAGTTATGTGACATTCCACATACCACCGGAAATGGCATGACAAGAACTATGCATCTAGGATAGTTTCACCAACAATTTCCTTGATCTTCATCTCATTATTCCACATACAATCATGGGTACTCAAACCATTCTTCTAGGATAACTCAATCCACAAAGCGTCTTCCCGTGAGGGCTTTCACCATAAGGGGACCACTTTGGAGTTCATCCATTTGTGCACATTATCAATCATGATAAGACAATAATGAGAGCATGGGTCCTCCAACCATTCTTCTAGGAAAACTCAATCCGCAAAGCGTCTTCCTTTGAGGGCTTTCACCATAAGGGAATCACTTTGGAGTTCATCCATTTTTTCACCTTATCAATCATGATAAGACAATAATGAGTCATCTATTTATTTTTCCAACAATGCATCATATACCAATGCAACCACATTGATCCATGTTCATTATGTATCAATGACAACCAATTGATCCATCTTCATCATATCAATGACAATTGATTGATCCATCTTCATCTATGCATTCTCATCAAGGACAATACATATTACATTACATCAATCATAAATCAATCAATCTTTTGGCATCAATCAATCACTTGACATAAATCATTGACATCAATCAATCAAACCATTGACATCAATGACAACATGATCCAACATGTTCAACTCTGTTTAAATCATTTTTCTGGTAATGTGTATATTGGAAAACCTTGTAGTAATACATGGTTTCAGTCTCAGGCATGGATTGGTTTCATGGAGGTTTGCGGCCAGGTATAATACAAGAATCCAATGCATAAGTGATAAGTGTGTCAGGAAAGAACCATCGCCAGCAAAAAGAGAGAATGAGTGTTAGGCTAGCGCTCAGGTGGCATCGGTGAATGCCATACTGATAATACCAAACATACAAATGCCCGATCACTTAATTTCCAACAAACTGACAAATACTTGGAGTGATGAATGCATGATATCATAGTGTTATGTGTCGATGGATTGTCCAAATATCAAATATATGCATGGGTAAGATATTTGAGTACCATAAGGAAACCTTGTGAAGGATTTTCCTTAGAGAACAAGCAAGGTTCATAGAACAATTATGCACCATTAATAGAGATTCTTAATATCATGGATATTTTGAATACTTAAACTAATATGAAAGGGGTTATGGTGTTCTAGAGTTAAAATTTTATTGTGGTTATGTGATTCAAGAAAGACACTAGTTTGATGGTTAATCTAGAGAAGGAAGTAATAGTCTCTTTTGGCTGCAAAAAACTCCATAACTACAACTATGATGGGTTTAATTGGTCCTGGGAATGAAGTGATTATATTTTCTCCCTTCTATGACTCATTCCAAGGAACATTATTTATGTCAAATGAAAAAATTAATATTGTTACATCAATCCCACCCGACTTTGTTGTGCCAAAAAAAGAGCAGGGAGATTTTCTGAGAGAACACCCAGGCCATTCTCATTAACATCCCACACAAACCCACTAGAAAAATGTTTTCTTGAATGGATATAGAACTTTTATCTTCCATTTTAATTAAGGATGATGTGAAGGAGAAAACAAATTCAGATAGAAAACATTTACAAGATACAAAAATAATCTAGGGTTATGTTTGGAGATTGAGTGCAAAAAATGTTGTGGGCACGACAACTACAAAGGTGCCAAAAAACATATGATGGAATGGATAATGATGCTACTGTTAACATTACCAAGTAAATAATAATATTATCTAGATAATCTTCTCTTAGATAAAATGTTTCCAAGATATATAAAAAATTTGCAAAGAACATCTCCCAGAATTTCTTATGCATCAATTTGCAACACATGCAACTCCTATCATCTTTATTGATTACTTAATGCAAATTGTGGCCAATTGTAGCTTGCATTTGGTAGAATTGGAATTGTAGTTTGAGGAAAGACCTATTTTTGGAAGAATAGACCTAATTTTGGAGCACTCACAACACCTGGCAAGAAAGAAGCATGCAAGATGAAAAACATCATGCAGGAGAAAAATCCAGGTGCGAGGAGGAAAGAAAGCCTAACCATATTAGGGTTATGGTTTTTGACAAAGTTTTTAACAACTATAAGATTTTAAAATAGTATAAATAAGAACCTAGGAGGTCTAGGTGAGGGGTTCAGTTGGTGGTTGTTCAATTATTATTGTAATAAGGTTGTAGAAGAGTCAAGTAAGGAAGATATTGAGGGTTAGGTCATAGATGAGGAGCCTAGTGTGATCTAGTATTCCTCATAGAGGTTCTTGAACCTATTGATTAATGTATGATGGGAGATGTAATGTGCACAACACCATATTTTGCAGGAGACTAAATAAAAGATAAAAGAAGCCAAATCTTAGTGGACCTAGCCTGGGCAGGGGTGAACCACTGGAAAACATGTGTTATATGTGATTTTTATTGAATGTTTACCTTATGTAAATGGTTATTTTATGAATGAATGATTAACTAGGTATAGTAGAATGCATGTGTGAGCCTAAAGATGAATGAATCCTAGGAATACTTGAATGAATAACAAATATTAATGCATGAAGAAGATAAAATATATTCCTAGATCCCCACTCATTCCTATAATGCAAGAACTTGGTAATTGTAGTTACCCATAGAGATATCTCAGGTGAGACTGCATTGTGTGCTTTGTGCATAGTGTTACCTTTTGGTTTACCAAGAGGGTCGATAGTTTTAGAGGGTTTTTTTGGAAACTTGTTCAGATATGAACCTGGGTTAGACCAAGAGAATTGAAGAGAGATTTAACCCAACAAATGGTTCCATTGTCGGTTGGAATTGCATGGGATTGAGTGGACGTGATCCATGGAAGAAATGTGTGGAGAATGAAAGTATAGGAGGGAATGTTCAGGCCATGGAATCAAACAAAGGCAGAGATTGAAAGATGGTTAAAAAAAAGGAACTTGAGTTTGCACAAAAGGACATCAAAAACCCTAAGTTAACATCGTGCAAATATCTTGACAAATACGTGTTTAGTGACTTACATGAGGTATTTTTCTGTGATTTCCCACATTTGTTGAACAAGTGGCTATTGAGTTTAAAATAAAACCACCCTACAAATCGAATCATACAACTGGAGTGGATTCCTATGGATATTGTGTAGTTACAACAAGTTAATAACAAATTTACGCGCAGTAGATATCTGGTTAGAAATTATTGTTGCAGGTTTTATCACCGAATTTATAGTAGATACGGTGAAGTATTACAACACAATAGAGAACGCCTTTATAAAAGGACCCAAAGTTAGGTATATCAAATCGGTGTATACTTCAATGAAGATTTTATTATATAACAACGGTGTGATGACCATGGAATCAGACAACTAAACTTTCCTACATGCATGGGGTAAGGGGGGAAGCACTGACAAGAGGAGGAGGAATGGAGGAAGAAATGGATAAGGGAAATAAGGAGGAGGCCATGTGATCCAGGTGGATATCGGTGGCCACCCACCTTTTCCAACTAGCTCAAAACAAGTTTCTGGCAATTTTGGTAATTTACTATTTTTAGTAGTTTTTAACTTCCGGGGCCATTTTGAGGGCCTAAATGAAGATTTTTCGGCATCGAGATTCTAGACAATACCTTTCCAAGGAGATATCGTCTGCCCGAAACATATATTGTATGCAAATTTTACGACCCTGGGAAGTTGATGTACTAACTTACCCAAATGGGGCCCACATGATTTTTGGTGCTTCATCTCCTAGGGTTAGGTTTTTTGGATGTCTATGGTTTGTGACATTCCAATTTATTGTAAAGAAGGCCTTTAGAGCCTCATTGTAATCATATTCTTGTGAATCAATGCAACTTTAATATCCCCAGCCACCAACATGCTAGGAAACGTCACTTCCAGATGTCTCTCTATGCTCTAATACCAATTTTTTTTAACACCCCTGACCACCCAGGCTAGGCCAATTTTTTTTAACACCCCCGACTACCCAGGCTAGGCCATGCTATCTCATAGAAATAACAATTATCATCTAACTATAATTAAAACCATATACAAACAACATATTATGCTAATACATAGACTAATGCAAGAATAACAATAAAAGCATACATGCATCAATTCAGACAAAAACATAGATGTAACAACATATATAAATACATAGTGGGTGAATGAACATGACATGAATACTTGTATTTTAATTGAGATCCACCAACTGCATGTAGACCTTCCATGAACCCCCTAGCCTTAGAACACGTTGCTCATCACACTCAGCACTCGGTCAACCCTGAGTTGGGACTAAGCTCCACCCAGGGAAAGGGAATCCTAGACTAGGTTGAGGTTATAGGAAACTGCACAGTGCAACTGGAAGGATTCTCTCCAGGATCCTTCTTACGCCCACTACTCATGGACTCTCATTCCCCACATGCCTGTTCCACCCTAGGAATATGCACCTTCACTATTCCATAGTCCATCAGCTGCTCTACTTCCCCTTTCAAGGTCTCTGTAACAGGCTAGATTAGGAATTCTCACAGATCTGTAGCTGGTGTTGGACTATCTCTAGGAGAAAATTGCTTCCCAGCGAACTCTCTCACCTGGAGAGAGCTTCTCAAAGGCCTAACAACCTGCCTCTTCAACCACAAGCCTGACAACCCACTTCTTTAACTAGCCTCCACTCATTTTCTAGCAAGGTGAGGACAACATCAAAGCTCAATATAACTCAGGGAATGACAGTAACTACAATTCGTTAAGGCACAACACGGTTTTGGCAAGTACAAATATGCTAGCTTCACAGAAAAACACAGATCAAATTCATGGGTTACTGGTTTCAGAGATGCAAGAAAGATGCAGAGGTCCACGACCGAGGCCAAACGAGTTAGGCAAGGGATGAGAGAATGGGAGCCACCCCCAAACGATTTGACTTTCCCATCTTAAACTGCATCTTTTTGAGCCAACACATGTCGCCGATGAAGCACACTCCTTTTCATTTGGAAGTCCTTCTCTCTTCCCAAAGGAACTTAGGATATAAACATATCCTTCTAATTATCTTTTGGAGTAATAATAAATTATTATTATCTTGGACTTAAGCCCTTAGGATTAGCCCCTCTTTCCAGCCTCTCAGCCCCCTCTCCCTTGTTAGGATATTTAGACACTTAGGAGTTAGTTAAGATCTACTTGGTCTAATATGTCGTTAGGTAAAAGTGTGTTTATTAGTGTGTTTATTTAGTATGCATTTGTAGTTAGGAAATTCCAGAGTCATGATATGTTCCCAACATAGAGTGATCTGACGGTCACGATATGTTCCCAACATAAAGTGATCCAACGGTTCATACTCTCCTCAATCTTAATGGCCATTGATTCATGTCTTAACACGTGATTGGTCCATGATATCTATTTAAAGATCATGGAGGGTCATTTTCCAATGATCGATTGTGAGAAACTATATCATAAAATCTCTCTGTAATCTTTTTCATTTGCATTAATAAACTGCTCCAAGTGGCCGCGTTGGCTGGGGCCGTGGATGTTTCCCCGTAGGGGTTTTACAACATGAAAACATCACTGTGTTGATATTTTATTTGGTTATGTGAGTGGTTATTGAAGGTGTTCATCCTCTGTTGGAATACCCGTGTTTTCGAACATGGTATCAGAGCCTGTTTGAAGACCCCCTCTTGTTGTAGATCGAGATCGTGAAACCGAGTTGTCTCATCTCCATTTTCTATCATTTTCGTACATTTTTGGGCTATGAGGATTGTTCCATTACGTCTGGAGAACTCGTTTCATTTAGGAACACTTTTCGTTTCACTCGAAAATGTTTTCGTTTTCCCAAGATAGGACCATTACAGTCAGATCCAGAGGTATAAAGCTTAAATACGTATTTTTTAAATTTTTGCAGAGTAGTATTTTGGTTTTGTATTATTTATTTCTAGGTTGCTACTCTTTTATATCTGCGTATTCTCTTTTCCCTGCCCCTTTGCGATCTCTTCAAATCAGAAACAGATAGGAAAATGTGCATCTTTCGGGTAAGCTAACCGAGATCTAACCCTTGTTGTCATCGAGAAGCGAAATGCTTTTTCTTGTGTGAAAAGAGTTTTTTTTAGCACACTCTCCATGGTTGTCTTCAACAACAACAACAAAAATCCTCCTTCTAAACATTAAAATATGTTTTGCTAGACCATTTGGTTAAAACTTGCCTTATTAAGTAAGATGTCTTGAGTTCAAGTCTCTCTTTTGTTACTTTTTTGAAAAAGTTCATGCTAAAATTGTAAAGTGTATTTCACTTCAAGTATAAAAGTGAATCACTATAAGTAGCTTTAATATTTTATTTTAGAGTTATTTATTTTGCATGCATCTTTTTTGTTATAAAGTAACTTCATTGTAAAAGTGATCCCCACTTCTCTTTATAAAAGTGAGTCACTTCATAAAGCAACTTACACTATCATGTGGTTAGTTGGTTACCGTTTATTCCTTTTTTTAAAAGGGCATAACTCTCACATCGAAAGTCCGTTTTCAGTGCCGTTTTTTTTAAAACCACATAAAGTTTTGAGATATTTCCATACAGATCATCAATTTCAGTTTTTAAATCCACATTATCTGCATATTTAATATGTATTCTACAAGTAATGTCTTACTTACCAACAAGAACTACTTCCAATGGAAATCTCATATGGAAGATTTATTAAGAAGTAAAGGCATGTACCGGATTACCTTGGGAAAGGAAAAATCACCCATTGATGATGATAAGAAATCCAAATGGGATAATAGGAGTGATGAAGCATGAGGACTAATCATAATTTCCATCTCTCCTGATTTAAGGTACCACCTTCAAGAAATTGATGACCCTGAAGAAGCTTGGGACAACATTGAATCTGTTTTTGGTAAACTCAATATTATTCGAGCACAAAAAATCAAATATTGACTTTGAGTCCAAGTGATTTTTCTTTCCTTGGAGACTATCTATCTAAGCTTAAAACACTCAGAATTTTGTGTGAAGAATGTAAGATAAAAATGGAGGAAGAGCGTTGCATCTATCTTATTCTTTCTAAGCTAGGTAATGCATATTCTGTGTTTGTATCTACCTTTTATGCCATGAGAGAGGCTATAGGGAAAGCTTATGAAAAACCCACTCTTGAGTCCTTTTGTGCTACTTTGATTAGAGATGGAGATAAGCTTATACAACTTGGAGTGATCAACACTCCAGGTATCTCTAACAAAGCCTTAGTTTCCCAACAGAAATATAAACCCAAGTATCCCAAGAAGCAACATCCTCGCTAGAACAACAAGCAATATAAGGGTCCCAAACCTGCTCAGACAACTTTAGTTCCTAATGGTGATGAAGGAGCAAAATAGAAAAATAAGAAGACTGAAAGACATTGCAACTTTTTTGATAAAGATGGTCATGATGAGTCCAAATGTTTCAAGAATATGGCATCTTTAGAAGAAACAATGAAGAAGCACAACCTCAATATTGATTCTACTTCTTCTTCTTCTTCTTCTTCTTCTTCTTCTCATGGACATGCACTTTCCGCTTTTGGTTTCTCCTTCAACACAAATTCTACTTCTTCTTTTGATGAGTGGGTTATTGATTCAATAGAATCTTATCATATGGCTAAGGATAAAGCCATATTTTCTGCTCTAAATGAATGTAACACTAAGAAAATATTTGTTGGTGATGATAGACCTCTTAGTGTTGTAGGATCTAGAACAATTCAAGTAGATAATGTTCATTTCAATGATGTATTATGTGTTTCAAGTCTTTCTTGTAACCTTCTATCAGTATATCAAATCACTCATTCAGGTGAAGGTAAAACCGTAGAGTTTTCACCTCACCAAGTTGTA
>JZKD02S1767162.1:492385-514805 GCA_000966675.3 Picea glauca
ATAAATTACTAACTACTTGTATGTACAATATGTTAACTATGATTATAATAACTTAAATCAATTACTTAATTATCAGCTATGATCATTCTTTATTCACAAATATACAATATGGACACATTACAGATTTGATTAAAACCTGTGAAACTAATGTGTTCGCTGCCCTGAGACATCCAAGAGTCTCTTTTTGGATATTTATGATTTATGAATGAAGAAAGCTAACTGAAATTGAACAATCTAATATGTATTCCTGAAATTAAACGATGTAATATAAATATAACTAAGCTATTGTTTATATTATACTAATTAATAAAAGCAATAAACACCTAACTAATTAACCTGGAAACGCTCCAGGTCTATCATGCGTATGATTTCTTCTTAAGATGATTGGAGGAAGAAATTCACACCATTTAGCTCTCAAGCTTCTCGCAAAGGATCAACTGTGCTGCTTCTTGAAGTATGTTACAGGACAAACAAGAAAGAAATCATAACAGTTTTATGATGATAAATTTTTGCCAAAGGAAAACCTATAATACAAAAAATTTATATAACAATTCAGCCTACGAAGAAGACAAAGCTATTATCGATCAAATGAATCAACAACTGTTACGTTATTTATTTCCTTGGAAGCAAAAATACATGTATAACAATAAGAAATTATATCACTTGTATTTGATTTAGACAACAAAGTGATACTGAACCATAGACAGAATGATATACAAAAATTGGAACAAAGTGTCGATAAATTGAAAAGCAAAAGCTGTAACAACGCATCAATTCTTCTCCAGTTTGAATAAGAATTACATATCTTTGTCTTTCCAAACTGATGATGATCCCCAATTACAAAAATGAGCAGCATTTATAATTTTTTTTACAAGTTAAAACATCCTTGTGCAAGTTAAAACTGCTTCACAAAAATCTGGGAAGATATTCCCAAAACTAACTAAAGCTAACAACCCATAACAAGACTGTATCACTAAAACATCTCTCAAACAGCCACAGCTTGCCCATTGGTCATTGAAATTCGCAAGTACCTGAACAAGGACAAAAATGGGCAAGATTAAATGATATTTTAGTTGCAAAATCATCAAAAAAATCCACTTTTATGACTACATAACAGAACCAAATGATTCTGTAGCTAATCTAACCTTAAAACAGGACTCTTTTAATCCAAATCTAACTGAAATATATTCAAATAAATATTTGGTTACTAATTAAATCAAAACAAAACAAAACTGCCATGCTAAATTAGAATAAACCAAATCTTAATTTAATCTTATTCAATCAAAACAAATATCATGTAAACCTTTGCAACAAAATCCATCCATAGTTTTTCAGTGCTTGCTCTAATTCCTCTTCTGTAATATACCCGCTGCTGTCTTTGTTTCCTCCTGTTGATATTCTTGAAAAATCCCTTGATCTATAACTAATCACGTTGCAATGGAAATTCATTAGTCTTGTCTGTTGTCACAGGTGCAACAGTTGGCTGTCCAATAAATTGCTTCACATCAAAGATTGTTACTTTGTCACCTTCTCCTGCTGCAAGCCTGCCTCTGCTATTTATAGTAAGTAGAGATTTGACATTAGAACCACTAGAAAGATGGGGTTTAAGTTCTCTTGCGTTTGGATACTCTGTTTTAATTTTCATGTCCAGAGATCCATTTTTATATGCCTTCCTTAAATGCAAAAGATCTGAATTGTAAGACAAAACCTTGTCATCACCCATAACTATCCTATCATTTGTCTGATCATATTGCATACCCTACGCTATTTGCAGGTGTTTCAATGGCCCCCTGGTATGCAGATGCATGATTCACAACCCTAAGAGCTATTGCAGCTCTTTAAATATAACTAATGTATTGTTATCATTCAACCACACCAGCTCACACTTCCATGTGTGACTGTCTGGGGAATCTCAAGATAAAGGTACCAAGCAGATATGCGAACCTGCCAGGTAAGATGAGAAAATAAATGAAGCTATGGAACTCGTACTAGATTTTCCAACTCAGATATAACTTTGTTGTAGTAGATCATATGGCTCAATGTCATACAGAAGTGCCTCAAGAGGCCCAGTGTATGACCTTCTCGGCCTTCAGCTGGTCCAGCCACCATCACAGTCTCTTTTGTTTTAATGATTCCATCACCTTTAAGTGAACCATGAAGTCTAACATGACTAGACCCTTGACTGTCTATTCCTAAAATACATTTTGATGAAAAATCTGTTCTAAGTACACCACTAAACTGAGTCGATTTGGAAGTCTTTTCTTTGAAAGAGGAAGCTTAGAACATATGTTGCATCCTTCTTTCTCATAATTCCATTTGGTTCCTCATAAGATACACTATCCACGTGCCGCTTTAAATCCCTGTTTATCATCTCAAGATTTGCCTCAATAAAATGATCATTATCCTTCAGATCCCCTTGGCCAGAAGACGAAGGCAAAAGGAAAACAATGAGAGCCACTTCTGGACCTAAGCTCAGCTGGAGGAAATTCTCATAGATGCTAGTGACATTAACCCCAGGAGATGGATACAACACTTCTTGAATTACCAATTCACATACCTGCTTTGCAACCACTGCTTTCTGTTGCAACTCTTTATTAGGTAGAATGGTGGAAGGTTTCTCCTTAACATTCTCCCACAAACTGTCATCTGATTGAACAGAATGAAATCCAACATGAAGTGCATGAGTTGATCGCCCTGGGAGGTGCACAGCCAGCATGCCATATTGGTCTTGATCAATACGTACAGTGGACGATGAAGATATGCGGAGTCCTGCCCTGTCTATTTAACAAAGTTTTTGCAGTATGCCTCTTGGCAGATCCCCTTTCAACCAGATCGTATATCTTGCTTGCACGGTATACAATATCTTCTTCCATAAGTGCAATCAGTCTTTTGGGCTTATCTTCAGAGCTACTAGATCACTCATTTGCCAATAAATCTGTGATCTCTCCATTGTAAAGCTCCGAGAATGTTACTTTCATACTGTAATCGGCGTTTTGGGCTTCCAGTGGGTCAATTATTTGGCTCCTCTAATGTATTCGGAAGGTTGATTCGAAGAGCCCATTGTTTCTGGAATTATTGCAACCCTATTGGTGATCAAGATCTTGTTCCCCAATTTGAACAATTTTGTTAGCTCTCCATTTATACCTACAGGTTCTGTCATAACGATTGGTGGTTTTGAAACACCATGTTTGAACTGTGAATCTCTTTCTCTCTGTAGCTTTCCCCATTTGCTATAAGGGGTCTCTGTTTTGATTTGTGATGCTTTTGTAACTGCCACAGATATATCGATATCATCTGCTAGCTCAATCATACGGTTGTAAAATCGTCCTATGAAGAGGCTAAGTGATAGCACATTATCATCAACCTTATACAGATATTACAGTGCCATTATAGAGATTTTGCGGATAGCAGCATTCTTCTCATTCAAAGTCCAACCAAGGTATTAAGTATAGATCTTGTAGGAATAGGGATGGATAATACATAATCCATGACCCGATGGCTCTGATACATGCAATCCGAATATCTGGATCTACGTCTCGATAACTATGCATAACAAACCCTGTAAAAATTTTACGCATCATTTCCTCTTCCACAGTTATCTTTTCATGCATCGCAGACAATGTTTTAATCAATGACTCCAAACGAGGGCCAGCATTCAATTTACGTTATGTAGTCTCACGCTGTCCACCGAGTGTTTTTTGCAACAGGAACAAGGGATGTCACAAGCTGGAATCCAACCAATGTCATAACCTGTCGAAAAACCCTTGAAATAGCAATGACATAATCTATGCATTTCTCCATGAATACTTAATCGAACACAGGTCCATCCTGGCACTCAAGGATAAGACTGTCCAAAAACACAAGAAGGTTTTCTTTGAAATTATTCAAACCCTTTTTCTTGGATCCAGGGTAGTCTTCTATTGTACCATCAGATATAGGACCCACTGTCTCGTTTCAACCGTGATTTGAGGGACTTCCCAACATATTTTATATGATCAATGCTTAGCTTTGAAAACTTGGTGCGATCTGTATGTTGTGCAACCCATGATTGGAGGTCGAGGTTAATCGCATGACAATGCATTCCCACTGTATTTTTCTTACCCAGGTAGCAAAGTATGCACAAGAGAATTCGATCTGTCTAAGCCCTCAATGTCGACCAGGGAAACCACGACCTCTCAATCCGATTGCAAATATTTTTGAGTTTATATCCAGGCTGATTTATTGCATGAAGTTTTCAAATCCAGTTTCTAAACTCGCCCAATCCTCCAAACAGAAATAAAAGTAGAGATGGGAAACCCTCTGCGTGATTTGCGAATCTAGGGAAACCATCAAATTAGCGAGCATGAACATGGCAGGTGATGAATGGCTTAATTCTTGGTAAGGAGGTAGGCGTTTACAGCTGTAACATCCCCTGTAACATAGCTCAACAATTACATCAATTGGTTTGACCAATAAACAATAGTAAGTTCATGCGCAATGAATGTTATATCAAAGTTTTTAATCTACCAACAGTCGAATCAAACTCAACTATGCGCCAATGTAACCACCGATGTCCATAGCTTAACCAATGTGTCAATATATGAAAACAACATATCAACAGTTACGAAAATAGCCATAGGCATTATATTAAAAGATATGTATGAATATCCATATACCTTATGAAACCAAAGGTTGAGTAGGCCAAATGAGAAGCCAATCCAAACATTAATGCATTGCAAATTCGACGAAATCCAATCATACAATTGATATAAGAATGTCAAATGAGTATACCAATGTGTGCGAGAGTTATACTATAATGTTTCAAACATCCGACATGCAGTTCAAAACCCAAAATCATGTTCTCGCTAATCAAACGTTTAATCAAGGTGTCAAATGCATAAATTGATAAGCGCAATACGCATGATGACACAAAAGGTATTGGCAGTTCAGATACTGATCGAAATGTGACCTCGAAAGGAGAAATTTTCATGCTTACAATTGTGAAGACTTAGCGAAGACAAGCGTGCGAAAAGGCGCGAAGAATAAAGGCGTCGTTCATTAAAATTTGCGACGAAAAAAAACAATGTTGTGAAACGTTGGTGTAGGCAGCTTATGAGACAATGAGAAACATGAATTGGCTGCCAACACCACTTTAAAATCCCTGAGGGTCCTGTTCTTGTCAGCATAAATTTTCTTCCTGTCTTGGGCAGCCTTCAAATTCCACTTAATCTTCAACATTTTGTCTTCCATTTCCTTGAGCAACTCTAGCTCAACCACTGCCCTATCAATTAGGTTATCCCAAATGAATCTGGTGTTGCACTTTCTGCCATAAAGTGCTTCAAACAGGCTCATCTTCAGTGATGTTTGATACCCATTGTTGTAGGCAAATTCTACCAAGTGTAGGTAGTCTTCCCATTTAGATGGTTTTTCCATCACATACATCCTTATCATATCTTTTATCACCCGGTTCACCCTCTTTGTCTTCCCATTAGACTCAAGATGATAAACAGTGCTGAAGTTTAGATTTGTTTCAAACTGACGCAGACCTGTAGCCCTCGGGCCGAGATCCACTCACAGGATCGTTTCAAATCTTCCCTGAGACGAAGTAGCTCTTTCAGATCTCTATCATAACCTCAACATTCGATCCACAGGTCCTCTTCTCAAAATCTTCACCTACGTGAACATGTACAAGGTGCAAGTTTTCACCTGTACATGGCCTCCAACATGACCACAACCTTTTCTCGAAAAATGGATTTCAAATTTATGGACTCTGCGAGTCCTACTATCGAGAGTCTATGCCTCCTCGATCCTCCAAAACTTGATATGTCGAATGGCCTTAATGATGGTTAGCCCCTGGCCAAATCCTGTTCCATGTGACCACCTTCCACATGACCATAGCCTACATCCAAAGGTGCGTCGCTTTGTGACTTTGGGACTTCCGATGCCAAGTGTTCCAATTGTATCTTTGGAATGGGCGAAATACCGATCCCTGAAATCCCAAAATCCTTGGCTTCTTTCTCATTCAAAGGATTTGTCACATTTCGCGACTTCGGGACTTCCGATATGAAGTGTTCCAACTCCTTCTCCCCGGGATGGCTGAAATGTCGATTCCCGAAATCCCGATAATAGGTGTGACCGCAAGCCCACTCCTCTCTATGTCACATTTCATGACTTTGGGTTTTTCATCCCCAAGAGCCTAGACTTCTTGTCTTTAGGACTTGCGAAATCCCGAATCCTGGTATGCCGAAACCTGTAACCCTGCTCCGTGGTCCGGTGTTATTTCTTCAATGCTTTCGGGGTTTCACGCTTTGGAACTTCGCCTCCCATTGCAATGACCCTTGCTCCTTCGCACTCCTGATATATGATATACCAAAGTATCACTGCTCTGAAATGATGGCCTTCCACTTCTAGCTAGGATCAACAACTCATAGCCTCTTCTGATTCGACGGTTTGTGTCCTTTCAGGATATCGCAGGTCAAGAATCCTGAATTCTTTCCCTTTGCATCCTCTATACTTGGAATGCCGAAATGCGCCTTCAACCTCCCTTCGGGAATCTCCCGATATCCTGATATATTGCCACGTGTCCTCCTATTTGGATGGTCATGATACTTTCAGGATTTCATGGGTCAAGAGTCCCGACTCTTTCCCTTTGTATCTCTCGGTAGCCGAAATGCCAAAATAGGCCTTTCATTCCCCTCTTCACATACGAGGGTTAAACTGAGTGCTCCTTTCAACAGATCTGAGGGCTATCGATTGTCTAAGCTAGATCTAATGACCTTGATCTTCTCTCTTCCGCTACGCTCTCCTACACTGCCTGGATGTGAAAAATTCAATGGTCCATATCTTTTCCTCTGCTTGATCCGACGACATTTGTAGCTCCTCATTGAGCTTATGCTCCTTCTTCCTGAACTTGAAATATTTCAAGTGTCCCAAAGGCCTCGGCCTTTGCTTCCTACTAAGAAGCCTACATTCTCGGCTTCTGTTCTCATTCTAAGGATGCTATCCATCCTAAGCTCCTCGAACTCGAGTCCTCCAAAGGGTTCTCCCTGACCTTTCTGCTCCTCCTTACAACTATGGGCCTATGCGTGAAAGCATTGTCCTTCCTGAGCTTTCTCAAACACTGAACTCTGCACTCCTTGCAGTTGTCGCTCTGTTCTCAAAGGAACTTTTCCTTCTGAGCTATTCCTTTCTGAAACCTTGAAAGGTTTCTTGAATTCTGCACTCTTTGTAGAGTCTTTTCACACAAAGGTGCTATCCATCCTGAGCTTCTCTGTTGCTTAGACCTCTAAGGGACTTAACCCTTTTCTCTCCCTCAGATGGAGATTTGGTGCCCTCTTAGCAACCACTTACTCAAGAAACTCCTTGTTGAGCTTGTAGGGTGTTTAGTAACCCTGTGAAGGTCTTCTTCCTTGGATGCTTCTCTATTCCAGAACTCAAAGGATTTCTCTTTGTGCACACCACATCTACTCAATGCCCTCCTGGCAGAGCTCTAACAAAATCCTCAATGATTTTGGTTTCCCTTTGAACTCACAATAGAGTTCTCTTGTGCACTATCTTCACCTGCTCAATTCCCTCCTGGTAGAGCTCTATATAATCCTCAGTGATTCTATCTCCTTCTCCTATGCACTATATGCACCTGCTCAATGCCCTCCTGAAAGAGCTCTCACAAAATCCTGTGGTGATTCTGTCTTCTATTGTGTCCTCTTTTGCACAGCCTCACCTCTAAGGTGTTCAACAACCTTGAGGTTTCTCCTTGAGCCAATGACTTCGGCTGGTGTGCCCTCCTGACACATCATTGCCCAAATTCCGTAGAATTTAGGAGTGCATATGTGAACTAGATTTCAGAACCCACAGCATTCTGTCACACCCTCTTGGCATGAAGCCTCAAAGAACCCCAAACCTGAAATCAAAGAACCCATAGATAATAGAACCTATCTGTTCCTGCAAATGCACATCTACAACATATAAAGAACACATAAAGACATTCATAAACACATAAAGACACACAGAAACTCATGCAGGAAATTTTCTCTTTATATTAATATGAAATGCCCCCTTTACAAGGTGTTCTTGAGCTCAAACTTTGACAGAGTCTCGAATCCTTCTCTCCTCTCCTCTAACTCTCATAGAGCTCTCCTATATCTCGACTCAAATTACTCAACTACTTCTAACTCATCCTACATACAAAGGATCTTTTACATGAAGGGGCTCTTTGAGCTCTTCCCTCCAAGCTACCTACTCTATTCAATTACATTGAATTACAT
Organism: Picea glauca; assembly: GCA_000966675.3. NCBI lineage: Eukaryota > Viridiplantae > Streptophyta > Pinopsida > Pinales > Pinaceae > Picea > Picea glauca. The sequence goes on from JZKD02S1767162.1 coordinate 500,629, forward strand.
TAAATGGGTTTTCTAGTCTGAATCGGATCTAGATCCTAGCCTTACAACCATTAAAGGCCTTCTTTAACTACAGTCTTCTCAGAGGAATGAATTTGTCTCTACCAGCCTTACAAACATTAATTACATTGATTTCAAATTCAAAATTTGAAATGAGAGGGCCGCACCTCTCTTCACCCCATTGAATGCGCGCTGTGTTGGCTGGCTGGCTGGCACATGGCCGGCTTGGGAGAGATTCTCCTGCATCATACTCCTCTACTATGAAAAATTCACGAGCTCTTGCTCATGAGCTTCGCAGCATCATTGTTGAAATCCACCTGGATCCCAAACAACTCTTTGGAGCTATTCATCTGCTCCACTTCTCTGTTGTTGTTGCTATCTCTCTTCTGCTTAGCTTCCCTTCGCTGGAATCTTTTGCTGATCTGACCATCAACTTTTGAATCTTCTCAATCTCCTCATCTAGTTGCTCCCATGGATTGCTCTATGTATGCAGTCTCCTTTGCTGCAATTCTTCCTCATCAGTGGGTAGATCTACCAGATCTCCCATGCCATCTTCTCTATCTGTTGTGGCCTCAACTCGCCACTCTGCTACAAAGTTCAACTCTGTAGTCTCACCACTAAATTGTTGTTCAGTTTCCACTTGTGGCAGTGTTGTTGCTACCATATCTCTTTATGTTGGCTCAAGTCCAACCTCTCCCAGTTGCTCCTTGGGTTGGTATGCTCCTCCTGCATTTGTTTCCAACTTCATTTGTTGGATGTGTATTCTCTGCACTATCACCCTTCTCTCCAGGGCTTCAATCTACTCACACAGATCAACAAAGCTCATGTTGTATACTTCTTCTTCTGTTGCTACTGCAAGCTCCAATGTTGTAGTCGTCTCTGTTTCAGCTTCCTGGCTGAAAAATTTGAGCCATTCCTCAGAATTCTCATTTCCTTCTTCTGCTTGGGCATCTTTTGATATCTACTCCAACTCTTCCTCTTCTTTGATAGTCTCTTCTAGTTGTCTTTCTATTGCTGCTACATCAGGAACACAAACTCTCACCTCAACTGGGCTACTTGGAAGGAATATTTGAATTTCTCCAATGATCAGAATGTCCTTCTGATCCTTATCCTTTGTTAGATGTCCTTGCTAATATGAACTCAACTCTGAGCTCATCTTCTCTCCCTTTCCATTTTGGCAATATGGGATTCCTCTGCTTCCCCCTTAGTAGTTTATGAGATCCTCGAATCTCATCTTATTGCCCACCTGGAAATTTGAATTTCCAGTCCTTCCCTCTTGGCAGTGTATGAGACCTTGCAGTGATCTCACCTCATTGCCCTCTTGGCAACATGAAATTTCTATACTATCCTCCTGACAGTCTATGATATCCTGCAATGATCTCATCTCATTTCCCACCTGGCAATTGGAAATTTTCGTTCTGCCCTCTTGGCAGTCTCTAATATCTTCCAGTGATCTCAGTTCATCCTCATCACTGATATTTCTCCCAGTTTCTGGTTCACACACCTGAACCATCTCCTTCTCTAGTTTGTTGAGATTTTCAGCATGCCTCAACCATCCTCTCAACAGCTTCCACTGTCTCCTGGCCACCAATTCTTTGAATGGCCATTTTTCCTTCGTCCTCATGGGCCATTCATACACCCATCATGTTCTTGCATCCTGTTGCATCTGAAATGCTAGCTCCTCCATCCTCGATATGATCTCGGTGAGCTCTTTATCCATCTCATCTTTTCTCGGCTACTAATGGATCTTCTTTCCATCGCATCTATGGCCTTCAGTAGCCATTTTCCTACCTTCTTTCTTCCCTCCTAGAAAACCTATTGCTGTCACTCTGCAACCCTGAGTGCTTCCAGCATCCGCTACAGTCCTCCTTGACTGTTGTGTACCTGTGAGCAATCACCACAGAGTCTCAATGATCTGCCTTCCTTTGATACCAAACTGATGTGTATCAGAGTACTCTTTCTCCTCTCGCTTCCTCTACATGCAATATACAAACAGAGTCAAGCTCTGATACCACTTTGACACAGGTCTGCAGCCCTCGGGCTAAGATCCACTCAAAGGATCATTTCAAATCTTCCCTAATCCAAAGCGGCTCTTTCGGATCGCTATCGGAACCTCAACATTCAATCCACAGGTCCTTTCCCCGAAATCTCCACCTACGCGAACATGAACAAGGTGCAAGTTTTCACCTATACACGGCCTCTAACACGACCACGACCTTTTCCCGAAAAAGGGATTTTGGATTTCGGGACTCCGCGAGTCCTGCTATCGAGAGTCTCTACCTCCTTAATCCTTCAAAACCCGATATGACGAATGGCCTTAATGATGGTTAGCCCCTGGCCAAACCCTGTTCCATGTGACCACCTTCCTCGTGACCATAGCCTACCTCCAAAGGTGCATCTCTTCGAGACTTTGGGATTTCCGATGCCAAGTGTCTGAATTCTGCCTTCAGAATGGGTGAAATATCGATCCCCAAAATCTAGAAATCCTTGGCTGCTTTCTCCTCCAAAGGATGCATCACGTTTCATGACGTTGGGACTTTTGATGCGAAGTGTTCCAACTCCTTCTCCCTAGGATGGCCAAAATGTCGATTCTTGAAATCCCGATAATAGGTGTGACTGCAGCCCCACTCCTCTCTATGTCGTGTTTCATGACTTCGGGTTTTTCATCCCCAAGATCCTAGACTTCTTGTCTTTAGGACTTCCGAAATCCCGAATCCCATAACCCTGCTCTGTGGTCCGGTGTTATTCCTTCAATGCTTTTGGGGTTTCACGCTTCGGGACTTCAAAATTCCCTTTGCAACGACCCTTACTCCTTCGCACTCCCGGTATCTGATATCCCACAGTATCACTGCTATGAAATGATGACCTTTCGCTTCTAGTTGGGATCAACGGCTCATAGCCTCTTTTGATCTGACGGCTTGTGTCCTTTCGAGATCTCGCGGGTTAAGAATCCTGAATTCTTTCCCTTTGCATCCCCAGTACCCGAAATGACGAAATGCACCTTCAACCTCCCTTCGGGAATCTACCGATATCCTAATCACTTGCCATGTGTCCTCTTGTTTGGAGGATCACGATACTTTCAGGATTTCATGGGTCAAGAGTCCCAACTCTTGCCCTTTGTATCTCCTGGTAGTCGAAATGACGAAATAGGCCTTTCATTCCCCTCTTCACATATGAGGGTTAAACTGAGTGATCCTTTCAATTGATTCAAGGGCTATTAGTTGTCTAAGCTAGATCTGACGGCCTAGATATGCTCTCTTCCGCTGCGCTCTCCTGTGCTGCCTGGACATGAAAACTTCAATAGTCCAGATCTTTTCCTCTTCTCGATTCGACGAAAATTGTAGCTCCTTGTTGAGCTTACGCTCCTTCTTCTTGAACCTGGAATATTTCAAGTGTCCCAAAGGCCTCGGCCTTTGCTTCCTGCTACAAAGCCTACATTCTCAGCTTCTATTTGCATTCTAAGGACGTTATCCCTCCTGAGCTCCTCGAAATCGAGTCCTCCAAAGGGTTCTCCCTGACCTTTCTTCTCCTCCTTACAGCTATGGGCCTGTGCGTGAAAGCACTATCCTTCTTGAGATTTCTCAAACTCTAAACTCTGCACTCCTTGCAATTGTCGCTCTATGCTCAAAGGAACTTTTCCTCCTGAGCTTAGTCCTTTCTGAAACCTTGAAAGGTTTCTCGACTTCTGCACTCTTTGCAGAGTCTCTGCACACAAAGGTGCTATCCATCCTGAGCTTCTCTGTTACTCAGACCTCTAAGGGACTTAACCCTTTTCTCTCCCTCAGATGGAGATTTTGTGCCCTCTTAGCAACCACTTACCCAAGAAACTCCTTGTTGAGCCTGCAGGGTGTTCAGTAACCCTATGAAGGTCTTCTTTCTTGGATTCTTCTCTATTCCATAACTCAAAGGAGTTATCTTTGTGCACACCACACCTGCTCAATGCCCTCCTAGCAAAGCTCTCACAAAATCCTCAGTGATTCTGGTTTCCCTTTGAACTCACAGTAGAGTTCTCCTGTGCACTATTTGCACCTGCTCGATGCCCTCCTGGCAGAGCTTTATAGAATCCTCAGTGATTCTATCTCCTTCTCTTGTGCACTATATGCACCTGCTCAATGCCCTCTTAGAAAATCTCTCACAGAATCCCACGGTGATTCTGTCTTCTGCTGTGTCCTCTTTTGCACAACCTCACCTCCAAGGTGTTCAACAACCTTGAGGTTTCTCCTTGAGCCAATGAATTTAGCTAGTGCACCCTCTTGGCACGTCCTTGCCCAAATTCCACAGAATTCAGGAGTGCATCTATGCACTGGCTTTCAGAACCCATAACGTTCTGTGACACCCTCTTGGCATGAAGCCTCAAAGAACCCAAAACCTGAAATCAAAGAACCCACAGATAGCAGAACCTATATGTCCCTACAAATGCACATCTATATCATATAAAGAACACACAAAGACATTCATAAACACATAAAGACACACATAAACTCATGCAGGAAATCTGCTCTTTGTATTAATATGAAATGCCCCCTTTACAAGGTGTTCTTTTGCTCAGACTTTGACAGAGTCTCGGCTCCTTCTCTCCTCTCCTCTAACTCTTGTAGATCTCTCCTATATCTCGACTTGACTTACTCAACTACTTCTAACTCATCCTACATACAAAGGATCTTTTACATGAGGGGGATATTTGAGCTCTTCCCTCCAAGCTACCTACTCTATTCAATTAAATTGAATTACATTGAATGGGTTGTCTATTCTGAATCGAATCTAGATCCCAGCCATACAACCATTAAAGGACTTCTTTTACTACAGCCTGCTCAAAGGCACGACTTTGGCTCTACCAGCCTTACAAACATTAATTACATTGATTTCAAATTCAAAATTTGAAACGAGAGGGTTGCGCCTCTCTTCATCCCATTGAATGTGCATTGTGTTGGCTGGCTGGCTAGTGCATGGCTGGATTGGGAGTGATTCTCCTGCATCACGAAACCTTTGAATAACCCCTTCTAGAAATTTGAGGTAAATTTTGGGTATTTTTTAGACACAATTGTTTTGGGAATACAGTGCAATCGTGCTACTTCCCTCATATAGATATTGACAACATTAGCTGCCTTGTGAGTAGTCTTTAATGGTATAAAATGGGTATATTTTGTAAGCTTATCCACCACCACCATGATGGAATCATTTTGCTTATTTGTTCTGGGTAATCCTATGATGAAATCCATTATCACCATTTCCCACTTCCACTCAGGAATGGGTAAAGGCTGTAGCAACCTTTTTGGATGCCTATCTTCAGCTTTGACCTTCTGGCACTCCATAGATCTAGTGATGTATTCTTCAATTTCCTTCTTCATACCTAGCCAAAATTAATGGCTCTTGACTGCTACCACTATTTTCTGATATCCAGGGTGCCCAACATACGACACATTATGCATTTCTTTCAAGATCATAACTCTCAATTCCTTGAAATTAGGTACATAAACTCTATTTTTGTACAAGAGTGTTCCATCAACTTCCAATTTATAATCTTCCACTTTCTATAGCATCTTACCTTACTATAGCTTTGTCACTAATTCCATGTACTGCAAATATGCATTTGCAACTTCCAAAATTCTGCCTTTAATATCAGTTTGATACATGCTAATGGTTGTAGCATGTAGTTCATGCACTCTGATGTTGAGTGCATCAACCACTTTGTTCTCCTTTCCTTTGATATGCTTGATATCAAATTCATACTCACAAAGGAATTCCAACCATCTACTATGACTAGAATTCAAGGTTGGTTGATCAAACAAATACTTCAGACCATTATGGTCTGTCCTCAGTTCAAACCTCTTTCACATGAGGTAATGTCTCCATTTCTTCAGAGTGTGTGCTATGGATTCCAACTCCAAATCATGATTTGCATAGTCATTTTCATGATCCTTCAACTTCCTAGACTCATAACATATTACAAACCCATTATGGCTAAGGAATCCCCCCAGTCCTTCTTTTAATGCATCTGTACACACTACACAATATTCATTTGGATCTGCAATCCTCAAGATTGGAGCATTGGTTAAAAGTTGCTTCAATTGTTGGAAGCTTCTCTCACATTCTTCTATCCATTGAAATTTCCTCTTCTTACTTTGCAAGGAAGTGATGGGGTAAGCTATCATTGAGAACCCTGTAATGAACCTTCTATAGTAGCTAGCTAGACTCATAAAGGATTTGACTTCTGTCACATTCTTCGATGTTGACCATTCTTTGATGGCTTCTATCATCTCAAGATCCACAACTATCCCATCCTTTGAAATGATATGTCCCAAATAATGGATTTTCTTTTGATAGAATGAACACTTTCTTAATTTGGCATACAATTGGTGCTCTCTTAGTACTTGAAACACCATCCTCAGATGATGTTAATGTTCTTCCTTTGACTTGGAATACACCAGGATGTCATCCAAAAATACTATGACAAACTTGTCTAGGTATTCTCTGAATACACCATTCATTAAGTACATGAAAACAACGGGTGCATTTGATAACCCAAATGGCACCACTATGAATTCATAATGACCATACCTTTTTCTGAAGGCGGTCTTGCTGATGTCTTCATCCTTTATCCTTACCTGGTGGTACCCTGACCTGAGATCTATTTTTGAAAATATCTTGGCATCCTTCAACTGATCAAAGAGATCATCGATCCTTGGCAAAGGATACTTGTTCTTAATAGTCACTTTGTTCAATTGTCTGAAATCGATGCACAATATCATTGTACCATCTTTTGTTTTCAAGAAAAATATTGAGGCACCCCAAGGTGACACAATTGGGTGTATATACCCCTTCTTCAGAAGTTCTTCAAGCTGCAATTACAGTTCTTTCAGCCCTAGCGTACTCATTCTTTAACTCTTTTTTAACACTGGAGATGCTACATGCATTAGTTTTATAGAGAAATCAATATCTCTCTTTGGGGGTAGTCTTGGCACCTCCTTGAATGCATCTTGAAGACCATGTTGTCTTGGAATATTGAAGAAATCAATATTCCAAGACTGCATGGTCTTCAATATTTGACACCTTATCCTTAGGTGCTTCCTCCATATGGGCTGAAATTATTTGGCAGACCTTCCTGTAGCACTTTTTTAGCTGAATTGCTGAGATTTCTCTGATAGTCACTTCTCTTGGGATTCCTTGCACTCTCCTTGGGTTTTCTTCCTTATCCAGGCAAGTGAATGACTTATTACAACAATCTAATATGGCATGGTGTTGGTCCAACCAATCCATCCCAATTAGACAGTCATAGGAACCTAAAGGTAAGATGTTCAATTAATCCCTTGTGCTTGGTATGTTCATGTCCATTGGACAAGACTTAACTAACTCGATAACTTTTCTTTTGGCGCTTGTAGCCAACTGCACTAACCAATATTTTCCAATCTTGTTTCTTGGCAAATGCAAACTTTACACCATCTTGGGATCTATATAACTATGAATAACCCCTGAATCAATTAAAATAGTAAAGGAATGGTTATTGTTCATACCTTGAACTTCAATCATGTGTGATTGAAACTCAACTTGCTTGTTGTCTAGGTTTGCATAGATCCTTGGTATTCTACTGCCCATGTCCTCCATTGTTTCTACTTGTTGAACATTGTGTACAACTCTCATTTTTCTATTTTTGTGGGGACAATCTCTATACTTGTGGTCTCCCTGATAACCCCAACATTGAATTTGCGTCTACCTTGGCCTTTGCCCCCCTACCTCAACCATTCTCTGCTCTCTAAAAGATGGATGTCCTTGAGGAATGTTTCTGAAAAAGGATGGCTTAGATCCCTTCTTCCTTTGATACATATTCAATTTCTTCTTGTCTTCCCAAGCTTTCCAGAAAGTGGGATTTTCTCTTTGTTTCTCATAGAAGCATTTTTCTCTCCTTATAGTTTATTCCATAGTTTTAGGATCATCATACTGGATCTTCTCACTGATGGAAGGTGGTAGTCTACTCAAATACCTTTGAATTTTGAAATTCTCATCCTTGATGAAAGGAACGTACTTCAACATCTCTAGGAATCTCCTTTCATACTCATCAATGGACATGCTACCCATCTTGAGTTCAAAGAACTCTTTCATCTTTCTATCATAGCATCTCTTAGTCAAGTATTTCTTTTCAAAGTGTTTCTTGAATTTCTTTAAAGTAACATTTTTTTGTTTAATGTGTTGCACCTACACAAGTTGATCCCACCACATGGATGTCTTTCCTTTCAGTTGATACATCAAAATTCTCCCATTTGCATGAGAGGAGTAATTATGCAGTTGAAAATATTTCCTCATGCCAAGAAGCCATGTCTCGACTTCTTCCACTTCTTGTGCTCTCCATCAAATGTAGGAGGCTTAATCTTGTTTATTTCTCCCTTCAGTTCATCCACTCCATATCTCCTATGCTTTCTAGTAGGAGATGGGCTTGAACTATTATGTTCCCTCCTCTTGGAGTTCCCTTGGGAGTGATTATGGTGTCTTCCAAAACTCCTTGATTTCGTCTTCTCATCAGGGGACCCGAGACTTCCTGATTTACTGGAGTCACTCTCCTTGTCTAGTTTCTTTTCTATCCTTTTTAGGCTCTGTATCAACTTTATGTTGAATTCTCCTTGTTGTTCCTTGGATTTCATGAGATTTTTGTTATCTTCTCAGCGAGTCTAGACATCTTTTTGAAATATTTCAATGATTTTCATCATGTCTCCCACCTCATCTATAACTTCTATATGCCCATTGGAGTTTGATCCTTCAACTCCCAAATGGACATCCATTCCTTTAGCTTCATTTTTTGAACTGAAATAATTGCGTGCCTCCTCTATTTCTCTGCACTACATGGAAATTTGGTCTGGTTCTAACAATCGTTAACTCTACAAACATAGTTTGCAGTCAACCAAATTTTTTCAGACCAAAAGTCCTTAACAAATTCCATAGTATTTATAAACCAATCTAATTCAAAGAAAACTTTCAGATTTTTTTATGCGGTTCTCGATCAATCAAGAATCTCATGGATCTTTTCTTTCTGATCTCTGCTATGTTTTTCAATAATTTTCGGGCACTAACCCCTTTCTCTTAGCCCCCAACCCATGCGACTACGAGCTGTGGCCAAGCACTAGGTCGATAGGATCTTATTCGAGACTTCAGATCTCTGGCTTCAGAAGTTTACAAATCTCATCACAACAATTCTCTCATAGTTCTGGATTGACGTACTCACGAAGCAGGGTGGATCAATAGTCCATGACTACCCAACATCTAATGGGTCGCACTCACTATGGAACCTCAGGCATCTGAGACTCGAGACTTTGGATATTTGGAGCTTCATGACTTTAGAGGATTTCACATCCACACAACCCCAACACCCGAGACCGTTAGTCTCTGAACACTTCCATGTCAACTTTGGTGACGTCATTACATCTCGTCACCTTGATGTTATGAAACTTTTGAAAGTTATTCCTTTCGTTCTCTTATGAACCAGTCTTCTAGAGTGTCAAGTCTCTGAATTTCACAACTAGTGCCATGCATCCACTAGGACCCATGGTTTCCATACTTGAACTAAGATACCAAATAGTCACATCACTTAACACCTTTCAAATTGTGAGGGCATGCAAATATGGTTTGGATTAACCCGCCTTTCGTCACGCAATTCTTCTAACAATGACACATAACCCCCTAGTAAAACCATGGTTTGTATTGCAGGATAGCCTTGGGGAATTAACCCCCATGAAACTTGGGTCCCCACAATGCCTCCTATCCATCGATCTTGATGTATCATGATCAACGCTAGTTTGGGTCCGCCGACCTTTAACTATGTCATGTAACCTCAGGGCCCACATAGTACCACTAACAACATTCTCGGTGGGGGCATGTGAAAGCTATAGGGGAGGTCCATGTCACCTTCACGTGATGTTATTATGACTCACTACTTTGTCTCTTCGGGGCTTCGAAACTTCAGGCTTTGGTATTTCTTTCCTCAGCACAAACTCATTCTCCCAAATGCCAAAATCCCGAACACGCCAATCTACTAACATGTGTCCCTCTTGACGGACGGTCTGGATTAGCTCCAAAGTTATAAGCTTCAGGATCTCTCTGTCCTTCATACCATGCCATAAATTCCACCCTTGTCTTGATCCAATGGTTCTGGTCCAAATTCATCCCAATCCAATGGCCGTGCTCTTCTCCCCATATCTACAGTGTAGATCCACTTTGGGGACTTAGGGGCTTCAACCTCTTCCCCTCTATAACACATACTTCAACAAAGTCCCGAATTCTTAAGGACTTGCAAATTAATCCTCCTGCACTTTTCTCCATATCCGATGGTCAATAATTTTCCTCCTCCTGAATAGATTCCAACGACCCACAATACTATGCGGCCCATTACCACGTCTGTCGTGGTTTTATAATACTGCTACACCTCTTGAGCTTTGTAACACGGACAAGGTAACCTCTTGGCACCATTTCTCTCTGAACCTTGGTTCTACTGACCACTTATCCATCCCATTCAGGACCAATTCTTGAACGTTGGCTTTGATACCAATTTGTAAGGTCTCCAAACACCAACAAGCCGAGCAACGTCACTTCCGGATGTCTCTCTATGCTCTAATACCAATTTGTTTTAACACCCCTGGCCACCCAGGTGCCATGCTATCTCGTATAAATAATAATTATCATCTAACTATAATTAAAACCATATACAAACAACATATTATGCTAATACACAGACTGATGCAGAAATAATAGTAAAAGAATACATGCTAGAGTTCAGACCAAACCATAGATGTAACAGAATATATAAATACATAGCAAGTGAATGAACAAGACATGAATACTTATCTTTTAATTGAGATCCACCAACGGTGTGTAGACCTTCCATGAACCTCCTAGCCTTAGACCACACTGCTCCTCATGCTCAGCAGTGGGTTACCCCCAAGATGGGACTAAACTCCACCCAGGGCAAGGGAATCCTAGACTAGGCTGAGGTTACAGGAAAATGCATAGTGCAACTGGAAGGATTCTCTCCAGGAGCCTTCTTATGCCCACTACTCATGAAATATCATTCCCCACATGCTTGTTCCACCCCGAGAATATGCACCTTCATTGTTCCATAGTCCATCAGCTTCTCTACTTCCCCTTTTAGGGTCTCGGCAATAGGCTAGATCAGGAATTCTCAAAGCTCTGTAGCTAGTGTTGGACTCACTCTAGGAGAAAACCACTTCCCAAAAAATTTTCTCACCTAGAGAGAGATTCTCACAAGACTGACAACCTGCCTCTTCAACCACGGGCCTGACAACCCGCTTCTTCAACCATGGGCCTGACAACCCACTTCTTCAACCAACTTCCACTTAGTTTCCAACAAGGTGAGGAAAACAACAAAGCTCAATATAACTCAGGGAATGGAAACAACTACAATTCGGTAAGGCACAACATGGTTTTGTCAAGTAAAAATGTGATGGTTTCACAGGAAAAAAAAATCAGGATCACGGGTTACTTTTTTTAGAGATGCGCAAAAGATGTAGAGGTCCATCACCGAGGCCAAATGAGTTAGACGAGGGATGGGAGAATGGGAGCCACCCCCCAATGAGTTGACTTTCCCATCTTAAACTACATGTGTCTGAGCTGACACATGTCACCCATGAAGCACGCTCCTTTCCATTTGGAAGTCCTTTTCTCTTCCCAAAGGAACTTAGGATATAAACATATCCTTCTAATCAGCTTTTGGAATAATAATACATTATTATTCTCTTGGAATTAAGCCCCAAGGCTTAGCCCCTCTTTCCAACCTCTCAGCCCCCTCTCCCTTACCCAACCTACTGGAAGCTTAGTCACCCATACTCTTTCTTCATGTTCGGTCTACACACAATGATTTATTTATATTAATAATATGAATATTTACATGTACAAAACAATCTCCTGGTCTTTGGCACCTAGGCTCTTCGGCCGAATAAACACATAAGCCCATAGCTTATAATTGCTTGGCTCACCAGCATACGAAACATGTTACAATTCATAAATACAACTAGGGCTCATCCTTGGGGATATTACAACATCCGTCACATCTCTTCTCAGAGATAAGCTGCCACCATTCAAGCATGCTTGTTTTCCGCTGCATTTTACAGTTTCAACTTATTTCCTTATTGAATAGAAAACTAGTTTTAATGTATTTATGTTATTCTGTGTTAAGAATATTTTAATAATCTATATTCATTTCATTCTACTCATAAAATAAATATCAATGGTATCAGAGCGGTCTTCTCCTTGTCTTCTTAATTCATGTCCCCAATGAGTTTAGGGTACAAAGAATTGGGTCTCGAGCTTGTTTCTCTTGAGGACAAAAGCTCTCGCATGCCCAAGAGACCTCTCATCGAAGGAGAAAAAAAATATGACAAGACAGGAGATTTTTTAAAAATGTTTCTTAAGGAATCCCTCATGCAATAGAGGAACGAGATGATGGATAGTTTCGCGCAAATCCCCCGGCGGTTACCAACAAGCGACGCATCTTCCCCGAGTGGAGGCGTCACCCCCTACAAGGTACAAATAAACTTCGATATTCCTATATTTTAAGGTCATATAGACGCAGATGTTGTAGAAAAGTGGTTGAATCTACTAGAAGGGTATTTTTCTATCCATAACTTTTTGAATAAAGAAAATATTACTTTTGCGCTCCTCAAAGTCGTTCTCGATGTCAAATATTGGTGGGAAACTTTCCGTGAGAAAAAGGAAACATAGGAACCCTCATTATTTACAGTCATAGCCACCTAGGAATCCTTCAAGGATTCTATTAAGGAATAATATTACCCTTTCATAAGCTATGATGACTTGTATACCAAATGGACCACATTGCAGCAAGAAAGAGACCAAGTAGTGCCAAAGTTCACAAATATCTTCCATACCTTGCACACCAAGTTGGGTATCAAATATTCGGAGCGACATATGGTGCTCAAGTATTGTGGTGATATGCATAGATACATATAGACCTGTTGACGGGCGAAATTGACCGTCCGTCAACTGGGAGAGTGGAACCAGTCCGGGGTTGTCTAAATAACCCAAGCCATTTGGAATGAACCACCCTGACCAGTTTAACGGCCCCATTGGCCGCTCTAAGGTCTTCTATGAAGACCAAAGAGGGAATTTATTTGAGCTAAGTAATCTAACTAAAGGAAACTAGAAACTAATAAAACAAAAAATAACTAATATTTTAAAAGCAAACTACTCTAACTATTCTATATACAAACTATAAATTACTCTTGTAATAACTCAAATCAACTATCTAATTATCAGCTACAATATTACTTATTCACAAATATACATTATAAACAATCTACAGATTTACTTAAAACCTGCAAAACTCATGTATATCCTGCCCTAAGACAACCAAGAATCTCTTTTTTTATTTTTATATTTATGAAAAGGAAATAAAAACTACTGAAATTAAACAATCTAATATGTTTACTGAAATTAAACAATCTAGTATAAATCTAATTAAACTTATATCTATATTAAACTACTTAATCGAAACAGTAAACAACAAACTAATTGACCTGGAAATGCTCCAAGTCTGCCCTGTGTATGATGACTTCTTAAGCTGGTTGGAGGAAGAAATTTACACCGTTTAGTCCTTAAGCTTCTCGTAAAGGATCAGCTACGCTGCTTCTTGAAGTGTTTTATAGGACAAACAAGACATAAAAGAAAATCATAACAATCTTCTGATGATAAATCTCTGCAATAAGGGAAACCTATTATTCAGAAAACTTATATAACAATTCAATCTATGAAGAAGACAAAGCTATCATTCACAAAATGAATCAACAACTGTTATGTCTTTTATCTTATTTGGAAGAGACAAGATATGGATAACAGTAATAAAATTATATCATTTGCATTTGATTTATGATAGCTAAAGTAGTCGTAAACCATAAGCAAAGTGATATACAAAACATGAAACAATGTGTTGATATATTGAAAAGAAAAAGCTATGACAAAACATCAATTCTGCTCTAGTTTGTATCATAATTACATATCCTTGTTCTCCCACGAATGAGGATGATGATTATTACAAAAATCATAAGTATAAATAGGTTTCTTCACAAGGTAAAACTTCCTTGTGGATAATATCAAACAGTTTTACACAATCTGGGAGATATCCCAAAATCATCTAAACTAAGGAAATAAAATGCAAGTAGAATCTG
>JZKD02S1767162.1:540466-555949 GCA_000966675.3 Picea glauca
CATGAAGCTTGAAGACCTGGTCCATGAAAATTTGAGCCACCGTGGATGCAGTAAATGGGTGGTGAAAAGCGCAAAAATGAGCATACTTGGAAAGGTGATCCACCACCACCATTATGACTGATTTATTCCCTGATTTGGGTAAGCCTGTAATAAAGTCCATAGAGATATCTTTCCAAATCGCAGGGGGAATCGGAAGCGGTTGGAGGGTGCCTAGAGATTTTAATATTTCTCCCTTGTTGTGTTGACACACCTCACATTCAATGACAAACTTACAGATGTCCTGTTTCATACCATCCTAGAAAAAAGAACGTTTGACCCTGTCATATGTTTTGGTGAATCCTGAGTGCCCCGTTGTGGGTTTAGCATGAAGCTTAGAAAGTACCATGGATTTGAGCTTGGGTTGTTTACTTAAATACAAGCGTCCTTTGTATCGAAGCTCATCCTGGAGCTAGGAGTCCTGGGGGAGCCAGAGCCTTGGTATGCAATTGATGGATTAGATGTGAAATTTTTTGATCTTGAAGCCATTCCTAGTGCACAGCTTGGAGCCAATTGGGTACAATGAAGGAAAGAGAAAAAAGGGATCTTTCATCTTCATATTTCCAGGACAGTGCATCCGCCACGACATTGTCTTTGCCCTTCTTGTAAATGATATCATAATCATATCCAAAGAGCTTAGTCACCCATTTTTGTTGCTCCTGGGAGGAAATGCGTTGTTTCAGAAAGTACTTGAGGCTTTGATGGTCGGTTTTAATTTGGAAGCATTTCCTCAAGAGATAAGGATGCCACAGCTCAACGACATGCAAAATCACCAGCATTTCCTTTTCATAAATGGGTTTGCCCAGATTCCTTTCAGACAGTTTCTTGCTGGTGAAGGCCAAAGGTCAACCCTCTTGCATAAGGACAGTGTCGATTCCTTTCCCTGAGGCATCACATTCCAACAGAAAGGTCTTTGTGAAATCAGGAAGGGCTAGAACCGGAGTGGTGCACATGGTCGTCTTCAAGGTTTGAAAAGCTTGAGCAGCGGTTGGAATCCAAGTGAAAGAGTTCTTTTTTAGGAGAGTTGTGAGAGGTGTTGCAATCTTGTCGTAGTTCTTAACAAACTTGCGATAATACCCTGTTAGGCCCAAAAATCCATGCAATCTTTTAAGAGATTTTGGGTGTAGCCAGTCTTGCATAGCTTCAATCTTTTTTGGGTCCACCCTGATGCCATCCTTTCCCACCAGATGACCCAAGTATTCTACTTATGAGGCACCAAAAGCACATTTAGACTATTTCAGGAAAAGTTGGTGCTAAGAGAGTAGGTGGAGAACTTGATCCACATGAGTAAGATGGTATGTCCAGGTTTTGCTATAGATGAGTATATCATCAAAGAAAACTAAGAGAAAATGACGAAGAAAAGGACGGGAGACATGGTTCATGAGGCTCTAGAAGGTGGAGGGGGGCGTTACACAAGCCAAAGGGCATGACCAAAAACTCATAGTGGCCCTCATGAGTGCGAAAGGTTTTCTTGGGAATTTCTACCTCTTTCATACGTATCTGGTGATATCCCAAGCGAAGATCAAGTTTGGTAAAGAATTGGGCACCACTCAATTCATCCAAGAGGTCATCAATGCCAGGAATGGGAAATTTGTCTTTGATGGTCAGTTTGTTGAGAGCACAGAAGTCAGGACACATTCTCCAAGAACCTTCTTTCTTCAGTACCATGACGACTAGAGACGAGTAAGGGATTTTACTAGGATGGATGACTCCTGTAGTAAGGAGTTCCTGGACCATTTTCTCAATTTCATTTTTTTGTGCAAAGGGGTGGTGATATGGATGGATATTGGGGGGAAGTCTTCCTGGGACAAGGGGAATGGAATGATCATGAACACCGCGGGAAGGAGGGAGTCCTTGGGGAGTGTAAAATACCGTTTGATGTTTAGAAAGGAAGGCTTGGAGGTCTTGGGATATTGGGGGTGTCTCTGTGGCTTGTATGGCATGGAGTTGGGTAATGACACCAGAATGACCTTTTTTGAGAAACTTTTCCATGCGATGGTAACTGATGACCTCAAGTGAACCAGTAGTGATTCCTTGTAATTTATATTGGTGGCCTTATTGGTCGAATTCCATGGTTAAGTTCTTAAAATCCATGAGAATGGGACCCAAAGTCCTTAGCCAGTCTGCACCCAACACAATGTCACAACTGCCCATGTCAATAGAAAACATATGGGATTTTAGGTGGTAGTCACCGATTTGGAGACACACATTTTCACAGTGCCTACCACATTTCATAGAACCACCATTGGAAATCATGATTTGGAAATTGTTGACAGAATGGATGTAACAATGAGTTTCTTGGGCAATGCGGCGATGAATAAAATTGTGGGTGTTGCCACTATCAACCAGAATGATGAACTTTCGGTGCTTGATGTAACCGATTAACTTGAGGGTTTGGGGGGTAGAGAAGCCAATGAGAGAATTGAGGGAAATGATCGGTTCCACTTCGGGAGGATCAAAGGGAGGGTTTATGTCAGTGATTTCTGGTGATTCGGGCAAAAGGGGAGTTTCAACATCCTCTTCTTGAATATCCTCAGAGATGGCCATAAAAAGATTTTGTTCCTTACATTTGTGGCCCGGGAAATATTTGTCATCACAATTATAACAAAGGCCTTTGAGTTGGCGTTCAACCATTTCATCCCTAGTCAATTTTTGGATCTTTAATGGGGCGGAGGGAGTAGTGGGGTTTACTGGTTTAGGGCGAGGGATAAAGGAAGGCTTACGGTTTTGAGAGGAATTTTTTTTTTTTCTTCTTTAGATTTTTTAGTAGCCTCCACCCAACTCGCAGGTCGAGCCATGAGGACATGGGCTCGAATCTCCTCCTTGAGGCCACTGATAAAACACTCTTGAAAGAAAGCATCAATCATGCCCTCTGTTCAAAAAGTCAGGCAATCAAATGCAGCTATTAAGTATTCTATTGTTCCTGATTGTTTCAATGTTGTCAAATGGCCCAAATGGTTGGTGTTAGTGTCAAAGCATTCATAAATCTCAGTCACAAATTGGGTCCAAGCAATATACCCTTGACGAGAATTGTTTCTCCATTGCCACCATTGCTAGCGTTCTTGATCTAGATGGAGAACACCATATTGGAGTTTGGACAAGTCATCTGTAATGTTGTAGAGAGAGAAATAATGTTCCATTTGGGTGACCCAACCAGTGGGGTCAGAGACATCAAATTTGGCTACATCCACCCGTAGAAGGCGTATGTTCCATTGAAATTGATGGGGCTGAAAGGTATGGGAATGGGAAGAAGTTTCACCTTAAGTCTTTGTATGTGCGTCAGGAAAAGGGTCATCGGTAGGGATCTTTATTTTGGTGTAGAGTGATGCAAAGACAAATTCAAGATGGGTGGTCAGTTCTTGTTTGAATTCCTCCATTGCGAACTACACAGATGCATTTATGGTGGTATTGATGGATGTATCACGGGATGCAATAGTAGCACTGAGTTGTTGCACTTCTTTTTGGGTCTCAAGGAAACTAGATTGCAAGGTGTTGAAGCGAGACTCCAGTTCTTGGATATGGGTATGGGCCATGAGGATGGGTGAATTGAAGAGGGAGCGGGCGGGGTCCAAATTTTTTGCATAAAAATGATATGGATGAATGTGATAAGGGAGAAGAGATGAGTCTAATGGAATAGGTCTCAAATAATGGTGAATTTTTTTAGAGAATTTGTTTTTTATAGCTGCGAGGTTATACTTTGGTTTGAATAATGCTGTAGTGTTGAAATCCCCAAATTCTTAACCAAAAAGAAATGTGTATTTACTTGGCAACCCGAACACAGTTGCATGGCAATAGATCTAGCTGGTTTAATTTGTTTATGTTTATGTTCCCCAAGGGTTAGGTATTCAAGGGTTCTATAGACAAGGGTTTTCCCTATGCTATAGCTCTCTAATATACGTGCGGGGTCCAACAGTAGTACTCTTCCCAATGTCTCAGGGCACTAACTAAGGAGGATAGACCGTACCCTTAGCTGTACTACCCGACTACCCAGGTACTAGAGATTATCTTTCTGAGTGTTGTTCTCGGTGACACTATAGCAGTCTGGTGACCAATAGGTTTATCTAAAGAAGGCTTTAGGAAATCTAGGCTGATTTGTACACAGGTGATGTCTCATGCGCTACCACTCGAAGGGGTACCAACAGGGGTTACAAGGGTGGCCAACAGATGTGCGCTTAAGAACCACTTATATTTCCTGTGTGTATAAATCCCTCAACCGTGGGTTTATGCGTGTAATGACAGATCTCTGTGGCTTAAAGACGTTGGAATATGTCTCTACCCTGAAAAAAAAATACCCACAATTTCTTCCAAGGAAAGTGCTATGATACCACTTGCAAGATACCAGATATAATAAATACGCAGAACAGAAATAAAATGCTAGAAATGGAAAACTAACAGTAATATAACCAGTATAATCTCCACAATAACACATAAATAATTTGAGAACAAAAACTGAAATAACACTTTGATTTAGAAAGCAATGTTCACAGGCCTCTTCAAGGGGGAAACCTCCAGTTGAGAAGTGCTATGTTACAATAATCTCCAAGCTAGGGTTTTCATACCCTCAACCCTTATTTATAGTAAATATGTCTATTAAGAGAAGCATCTAGAGGAAGATCCTTCTAGAACCGGAAGCTTCTATTAGGTCTTTTTACATCCGCCTTATTCTATTTTATTGAAAGGCCTTATTAATATTGACCTTTATTACATCCGAATACATTGATCTACCTATGTGCGGGTTAGGACCTTAACACTCAACATCAGAGCTTCTTGGGCCTCGCTAATTTCTATCGTAGGTTCGTGTTGGGATTCTCTCATATCGCATGGGCCCTCAACCAAGTAACTAGAGGTGGCGGTAAGGTGAAATTTGTGTGGGGCCTTTCCCAACAACAAGCCTTCAATTACTTGAATCATTTGTGCTCATCCCCAATACTTTCATTACCATACCTACAACATCCCTTTGAGATCGAGACAAATTCTCCCATCTATGTTGTGGGCATCGTTCTCACTCAACACGACCACCTCGTGGCATATTATAGTGAGATACTATCAGATGTTGTCCGCAAGTACCCTACTTACGACAAAGAAATTTAATCCATTTTGAAAGCATGCCTCTAGTGAAGACATTACATTCTTTGGAAGGAGACAATCATCCACACTGATCACAAGCCACTATAGTTCATGCAGACCCAAGGCAAATTGCAGAATTACCCCCATCAGAAGTGGTCGACATACTTACAAAAATTCCACCTCAACATCAAGTATAAAATAGGAAGTACTAATAGAGTTGTTGATTTCCTCAGCCGACCTCCAGTCATGACACTCACCATGGTACTATAATCTTGTGTCCATGATATCTCTTAATGGCCCCACCTCTATAAGATAGAACCTGACTTCTCCACCACCTACCAAATGTTGGGGGCCAACTCAATGGTTTCTAATTTCCATATTTATTACATGTTGTTGTGTCGTCTAGGCCATCTCTACGTTCCATCAAGTGAGAATGAAAATATGGTTTGGGAAGCTCACTAAAGTTGGGTGCCAAGACACTTTGGCATCAAAACAACAATCGCAGTGCTACAGAAACATTTGTACTGGCCGAAACTTCGACAGGATGTCAACAAGTATTTCAGGTACTGCACCTCCTGTGTTATTTCCAAAATGACCACAAATAAACAAGACATGTACACCCTTCTTCCTACTCCTGATAGGCCACAGGAATCCATCTCAATTGACTACATGTTGGGCCTCTCATCCACCAAGAGGGGAAATGACTGTGTTTTTGTGGTTGTTGATCTCTTTTCCAAGATGGCAATTCTAGCCACGTGAAAGAAAAAAATCACAACAAAAGCCACTGCCAAGCTCTTCTTTGAACGAGTATGGACACATTTTTGGATCCCACAAACCATTATCTCAGATTGTGACAGTCGATTTCTCAACACATTCTGGTCGAGCCTCTGGTCACTGCTGGATACCAAGCTCACCAAATCCACTACCTTCCACCCCCAGAAAGATGGCCAAACTAAGGTCGTTAATCAAATGATCATACATATCCTGTGCATGTAAAATTCAAAACACCCCCACACATGGTATGAGATTCTTCACTATGTCCAACATAACTACAATCGAGCCCTACATAGATCAACTCGCCACAACCCCTTTTAAGTGGGGTTGGGATTCCAACCATTGGGCCCCATGGATGTTGCACTACCCATGGAGACCACCTCAGACGACTTGTCCCCTGATCCACTAGAAGTTGACAAAGCCACAAGTTTCATTGAGCGGTTCCAACACATTTTCCAACAGGTTCAGGATATTCTACATAAGTCTAGCGCCAAGTACAAGCAGCGCCATGATCAACATCAGGTGCCACATAAGTTTCAGGTGGTAGAAAAAGTTTGGTTGCACTTGCAGAATGAACTCCTTACAGGGCCCCATCGGAAGCTTCTCCCACTCTGTTATGGGTTGTACACCATCACCAAGGCTGTGGGTGATAGTTCTTTTGAGCTCAACATTCCCCCTTTCCTTGGCCTGCACCCAGTCTTCAACGTGGCTCTCCTTCGACCATATTTCCCACCATTATTGGACACCTCAGAGATAGAAGAGAGGTTGACACCTACATATATTAAACCTGACTGCATGCAATAGGAATCCAATTATTATATTGTGGACACACAGATCAAGGGAAATTGACAACAAAGGATCCAACATTATCGAATCATCAAAGCAAGGCAACTCCTGCACCAAGGAAAGTGGCTCACCCGGGGCCAAATTCAACATAAATTTCCTCATATTATTGGGGAAATAAATGCAATGTATACCATTTATTCCTAAGGAGGGAGGATTGATCCACGTGGATATCAGTGGCCACCCACCTTCTCCAACTGGCTCAAAACAGTTTTTTGACAATTTTGGTAATTTACTATTTTTAGCAGTTTTGAACTTCTGGGGCCATTTTGAGGGCCTAAATGAAGGTTTTTTTGGATCAATCTCCTCAACTATACATTTCCAATGATATATCTTGCGTCCCAAATGGCTATCATATGCAAAAGTTATGACCCCGGGAAGTTGATGTACTAACTTACCCAAATGGGGACCACATGACTTTTGGCGTTTCATCTCCTGGGGTTAGGTTTTTTGGATGTCTAGGGTTTGTGACATTCTGGTTTATTGTAAGAAATTCCTTCAAAGCTTCATTTTAATCACATTCTTGTGAATGAGTGCAGTCGTCACATCTCTTCTCAGAGATAAGTCACCACCAGTCCAACAAGCTTGTTTTTCACTGCATTTAACAGTTTCAACTTATTTCCTTATTTAATAGAAAACTAGTTTTACTGTATCTTTGTTATTCTGTGTTAAGAATATTTTAATAATATGTATTCATTTCGTTCTTCTCATAAAATATGGATCACCATGGAACCAATCATGATGGAGGAATACCAAATAAATCATATTGTTGGCGTGCATTTGTTTAGATCAGGGTTCTTCTCAGGTTACCAACAAAAGGCACCGTGTAGTCTAGAGTGTTGGCATTTTCATCCCCTCTGAAGAGAAATAGTATCACTCGAAGTGATGTTGATATAGATATATAGGGAAGGGTAGGGAGAAGACTAAGGAAGATCCATAGAGAATTTAGAACTCACTCTTGTTCTTGCGCACTCAACATTATCAGATCGAAAACATCTAAATGTAAGAACCAAACCTACTTGCATTGAGAGTAGTAGTTAAACATAAAATAATCAATTAGAACTCATAAGCTATGAAGAAACACTGTAATGCATAAGCAAGCATGTAAAGACACATTAGATTTGAAAATTTATCCCTTCATCATATTATCTTAAGGATCTTTCTTACATCACAGACTCAGAATTACATAGAAATGTTCAGTACAGACTCTTGGCTTCAGACCTCAGCCACAAAGTTCTAATTTCCCAGCTAGAAGATCTCATTCATTCCAGACTCTACTCTTCTCGATTTACAACAACTAGCATCAACTAGCAACCAAACAACTAGAAACCAACTAGCAACAACTAGAAACAACTAACTAACTCTTTTACAATTATATTTTGTCCTATATATAGTTGGGTTATGTATTCTTGTTATGTTGCAACTGTTTGTTGCTTAGCTGGGGTTGCGTTTGCTTCCACAACTATTTTTTGTTATTCTTCCTTCCAACCTTTGATGGAGGTTGCACGACTCATGCTTAATCAAAACTTGTGCAATTATTTCTCAAAAACGAAGGGGCCAATAGGATCCGACCACAATCCTTGACTCGTTCTCGAGTCAAGCACTTGGTTCTTTCACATTCTCTAGGAGCAACTGTTGTTTTCCCTTGTCTGGATTTTCTTCTTCTTTGAGCTCTTATGTTTGTGCCTTCTCTTCCTTCACCTCTTCAAACGAAGGGCCCAATTTTTGAACCAACTCTAATGCTCTGTGCTTTACTCCGTGAAAGATTTCAACTTTGTCCTGCCATTTCTGGGCGAGGAGTGATGTTGCTGCCAAGAACTATTGGGTCATCTCTTTGTTGTACTCCTTTGGCTTGGATTCAACCAACGATTTCCATTCAGAGTCATTTGTTGTGTCGACCTGGTGCATTTTCATATGGGCAGTTTGAATTACCAGTTGCAAATCACACAACTCTTTCTTGGCTACAAACTGTGCTTCGTAGAGTGAATTTAGTTCGTTGTAGGCTTGCTGAATTTGGTCGAACTTTTGTTGCTTCTCCATGGGGTCCATTGTGACCGCAACTTACTTGTTCAACACCTATATCTTTGTGCACAGTTCCTCCAAGACTTGATTCCATCGAGCGATGATGCCCATCCAATCGTTGACTTTCTTGAATATTCTGGTGCAGTCCGTTGTTTACTTATGTAGTGCCACTCAGGAATTCTTTCCTTGCAGTATGATCTCCTGAATTTGTTCCTACAGTTGTCGAGGTTGTTGTTCTACTTCTTGTTGGACTTGTTGTAAATTTTCTTGTATCTTCTCCGTGCATGTCACGATTTGTTTCAATGTCGCTTGTAACATCTCGATCTATTTCTCTGGTTCTCTTATCTCACTAGCTTCGGGTAGGTCGGGCACAACCCTCCGAATCTCCGGCCAGGATTCTACAAGTTTTTCATGAACTTTTTCCATTTTGCGTTGGGCTAAGAGTCGATCATGTTTTTCCTTTTTTCTACATGTTTGTGCATGTAACTTTTATTTTATGGAAAGATTGGTTGAGCTCTCGATTTCCTAGAGCCTTTGCTCTAGTTGGTCTTTGGAGGCTCTGATTAGTCCTAACAACTCTGATGCTGGCCACTGTACCAGGTTGGTGGCTGACGGAGCTGCATCAATGGGTGATCTTGTTTGTAAATGGAGTCCATTGGCCATTGAGTGGTCCGAATAGGTTTCTACTTCCTCTTATGTTGGTGGTGCTGGTGCAATCCTCAATCTTAAATATTTAGGCAAAAGTGTTAGGACCTCTGTTATGGTTATGAAGAGCTACATCAATTCTATACATTGTTGGGGGTTCTCGAGGACTTGCTCCATTTGTGCTCACATGGTTGTCGTATCTTGGTCCATTGTTTAGTCTGGCTCATTGGGCGCATCTAATATCTCTGTGTCCTCCAATACTTCTGCATCATGCATCGTGATTTCTTGGGCATCCTCACCCCTAGGTGGTGAGGTGATTTGCTGGTTACGGTCAGCTTCCAGCTCTGCTCTGCTTCTAGAGGTTTCTTCCTTTGCGGAAGAATCAGGTTGTTGTTCCTGCTTTCTCGGATTCAGAACATCTAGCATTGTACTTTTCTCCAAGAAATTGGGGTTAGGGTTGGGGATTCTCTAGTTGTTTGGTCGAGATGCATCTACTCTAAGGTTGTGGTCTGATGTGGTGTGATGGTGAGGATATTTGGTAGTTGGAGTGGTGGTGGAGGCTTCTCAACGATAAGTGTTGACAGGATTGTTTCTGGGTCTGAATCATCTTGGATGTCAATGATAGTGGTGGATTTTGTCATGGCATGAGTCTAGGGAGCGACAGATGTGAGGGGTTGTGGGTTCAGGGGTTTGTTCGGCAAGACCGTTGTTCTGGGCCTTTCCCCCTTCAGTTCGGTGATAAGCATAGCACCCAACATCTGGTTGAACTTCTTACCTGATATCATGACATCGGATGGAAACTGTGGGGGGGCGGTCTTTTCCTCCTCTCCAACTGCAGTGTTTCTTCTTCCTCCTTGGAGTTTCTGTGCTGGAGTGTCTAGATTTTTCTGCTCGGGGTCTGAGCTTGGTCCCTCTCCTGTTTCCGTGTCTTTTTTCTTACTTATCTCGGCCGACAAAATGTAATGCATTCCTGATTTGCATGGGCCACGTTTAACTCCAGGCCATGACATGACCTCCTTTTCGAATGCTTCCTCATCCAAATAGAATGGTAGTAGTCCTATATGAAAATGTTCCTGGCTGGCATGTCTCGGCCAGATGCATGTGTTGTGCCGGTTCATGCTAAAGGCAATATTCCTTGTGTTTTTTATTGAGGAGCTCCTACATGATGCATGACCTCTGCGTTGCATCTATCATAGCATTATACCACTTGGAAAATGTTGCGTTATTGAATTTTGTGTTCTCTGAGTCTGGTCTAGACTGCCATGGCTCTAACATCTTCACTAGGCACCCTTTATTTAGTATTTCTGGTTTTCTTCCCACCAGTGACTTCAATTTGAGCATTGTGAATGCCAAAAGTAGATATCCATAGGTAAAGGTGCCTCCTTTCTCTTGTGCCTCTTCGCAAGCGACTAGTAGTTCCTCCACTAGGAAACTACACCAATTGAACACTACTCCCTGATTGTAAATGTCGGCAACGCATAACACATCTAAAGTGCATTATCCCTTATCATATGACCTCATAAACTTGTTGGCTATGAAGTAGAAACCAGTCTGTACTTTTTCAGGTAGTATTAGCTTAATGACTGTTGTGTGTCCTCCTCGCTTGGTGTTAAACTTCTCGTATAGGCTAACCTCACCTTTCTTATTCCCATGTTTGTCAGGGCCCTGAAATCCCTTCGACACATCCTCTCCCTTGGAGGATAGTCCAGTAAGTTGTTGGATATCCTGTGCATGGATTGGATATCTCTTATCCAACCATAAACTTTTGTCGTGCACTTGGCTGATAAAAAATTTCGTGCAACGCGTAATTTCTCCTGTGGTGCCAAAGACCGGTAAGTCTCTGAGGTTCATGATGGTGGAGATAAACAGATTGATGAACTCCTTTTTTGGTATAAAGTGCATATATCTAGTTCCATCCGGGGCTCACTCCAAAAATACATATGTATGCATCTGTAGGAACAACACTGAGTCTATGAGGTCAAGGTCGAGCAACTTAACGTGCTCTACCTTCCCTTTGAGGTCACCTACGAGCTTGACCTGGGTGTCACATAGCTTGTCTGGTACTTATTTTTTTGTCATGGCACTTTGGCTTGCTATGGCTCTCGACATTCACACTTCTGTGTCAGATAAGAGCTAGGCTATGTCTTCGGATTTTTCAATGGTCCCAACTGGTTTGCACTGCTGAGTAGGGAGATGACTATGCTCATTTTTAGAAACAATACATTCTCGGTTCAGTTTTGAGAGTTTTATGTCAGTCTTAATGGGTAATTTTTAGCAATAAATGCTCCTTATCATGACCGTATAGACACAACAGGGTGTGAGTTGTCCGAAAGGATGGTTTGCTCAAGGGAAATCTGATTGGGTGATCTTGGTATTTACTCATCTGAGTGAAATAAGGATGTGGCTGAATTAGGACCTTTCTGTTTGATGGGTGGGTGTCTCGGCACGAAGTTTGTGGAATCTTGGCATAATTCGGCTTTATGGATTAGCAGGAAACAGTCGGAGTACCATAATGGCAATAAAGGGTGTGACTAGACAGGGTTTGCGTGGCCTTTAACTCAGATTGAATTTGGGTGTGTGGCCCCTCCGACAACAAAGGTTGTTCCCATCATTTTTTATGACTGTCATTAGTGGAAATTTCATCCTTCAGGTTTTTTACTGCTGTGTTGTCAGCTCTGTATCAACCAATACTTAAACAACACAATTTAACTATGTGTTATGGTGCAACACTGCACACATGGACATTATTAACGAAATTTACAAATTTTTTAGAAATAAAAACAAAACTCAAATCTAACTATTGTACAAGCTCCATTGGATTGGAGAGACTACCCTTCTTCTCAGTTTCGAGAGAGGTAGGGATTCAGGTGAGTGCCATTCATCCATCTTGGCCATCGCACACCATCCATTTGTGTGATTTGGACTGCTCCTGATGGTCGGATCTCCACAATGATGAAGGGTCCCAGCCAGTGCATACACAGATTTCCAGGGTGCATCTAGTATCAGTTTTCATAGAGTAACACCTTGTCCCCTTGTATAAATACCTTGGTTTTAATGTGGAGGTCATGCCAAGATTTTTGTCTTTACTTTTCAACCAACTGATGGAAGTTTGCCCAAAATATGGTTTCTTCGAGTTCTTGTAGCTCCGCAAGTCTCTGCGCCACTGATTCTTCGTATGTCATACATGTGGCTTGTGCAATATACAGGCTTGGGGTGATGAACTCTGCGGGCACCACTGCCTCTTTTCTGTAAACCAACTAGAACGATGTCTATTTGTGGAGTTTATTTGTGGTTGTCCTACAGGCCCATAGTACCATTGGAACTCTATCATCCCAATCCTCTCAGTTTGTGCAACAGACTTTTGTTAGTCCCTTTTCCAGGATTTTGTTGAAGGCTTCGACTATTCTATTGGCCTATGGGTGGTATGGACTACTCTTGTGATGTTGAATCAAAAATTCTATGGTAAGTGTTGCTATAGTGATGCTAATGAAGTGAGCTCCTTGATAGTTGGTTAGGATTCTGGGACATCCAAAGTGAGTAATGATATTCTCAAAAATGAACCTGGCGGTCGTATCCATCGAGCAGTCCTGTACCACTGCTGCTTCGGCCCAGTGAGTAAGGTAGTCGGTTGCGACAATGATGTATCTTGTCTTCGAATGTTTGGTTGTGTGGTTGATTGGCCCAATGAAGTCAATTTCCCATTTCTCAAATTCTTGTAGATATCTAACTGGTTGTAGTGGTAATTCATCTCGGCATGAAGACTTGCCCACCCGTTGACAAACATCACACGATCTAGTTTATGCTTTTGCATCCTTGAAAAGTGTTTCCCCCCAAATTCCTTCATGTGGAACTTTTTGTGTCGTTGCCTTTCCTCCTACGTGTCCTCCTGCAATTCTGTTATGGAATTCCTAGAGTATATCCTGCCTTTCGTTATCTAGGACACATCGTCTGAGGATGTTGTCTAGCCCTAGTTTATACAATTGCCCAAAAATCAGCTGATAATCTACTGCTTTGACGACCATATGGTGTTTCTGGGTTGCATAATATGTTTCAGGGAATGCCCCTGTGCTGAGAAAGATTTCTATGTCCTCCAGGTATTCTGGTATGGCCTCGATCCTGAATAAATCTTCATTTGGGAGCTGGTCATCGACTGCTCCGCCGCTTTCTCCTGAATCTAGTCTAGATAGATGGTCGGGTTTGACGTTGCATTGTCTTGGTTTAATGATGACTTCAAAGTAAAATTCATGAAATAAGAGCAGCCATATGAAAATTCTCCCTTCCAACACAGGTTTGTTAACTAGGTATTTTAGTGTTGAATGATCAGTAAAGAATTTAAAATGAGACCTAATAGATAATGTCTAAATTTATGTAAAGCTTAGATCATTGCTAATCCTTCCCATTCTATCGTTTTGTAGTTGCACTCTACTTGCGACAACTTCCAACTCGCAAAGTAGATTGGGTGATCCATAGCTCCATCTCTCGGTTGTGTTGAGATAGCTCCTAAGGCGATTCCTGACGCATCCACATGGACGTGAAATTCCTTCTCCCAGTTTGGGAAAATCAAAATCAGTGTTGTGATGAGTTTCTCCTTAAGTGTTTTGAATGCTTTTTCACACTTGCAATTCCATCGGAACGTTTCAACTTTTTTCAGGAGGTTTTTCAAAGGTGCAATAATGTTTGCATATCTTCGGATGAACCTGCGATAGTAACTGTTGGTCACTATAATTGCTTAATTAATTTTAAACAACCAAGTGAAACATAAATTATCAACCCAGGGAAGTCTTTTGTTTCAAATATAGCCACGCACTATATATGTTCAATTCCAAAATCACTTAGTGTTGTAGTAAAGAAAATCATTCTATCTATACTTTGCTGGAATGAACTGAAGCTCTGAATTAAGTCACAGGAAAGTAATCTCCCTATTGCAATTCTTTATAGTTCGAATTAAGAATCCTGGATTACATTTAAAATAACATTGCAATGGGTAAGAACAACTGTCTTGTAATCAAAGAACAGGACCCTTACTCTCAAACAGAGACTCAGTACTAACACTCTTTTATGAAAGAAATAATGTAGAAAACAATAAACTCTATCTAACAGAAAACAAAGCACTCAGTTCCTTTCTGTCTAAGCAGGATCCTTGAGCCTTACTTCTGTTTAGCACACTTGTGAGGTTGAGGTCTACAGAGAACAGGGCAATCTGATTTCGTCCTTTCTGAGCAGGGATCTCTAACCCAGTTTCCAGCTAATACAGGAAAAGTATACAGTGAATAGGATGTTTTGGTTCTTTCCTTTCTGAGTAAGAACCCTGAGTCCAATCCCTGNCCCTATTGCAATTCTTTATAGTTCGAATTAAGAATCCTGGATTACATTTAAAATAACATTGCAATGGGTAAGAACAACTGTCTTGTAATCAGAGAACAAGACCCTTACTCTCAAATAGAGACTCAATACTAACACTCTTTTATGAAAGCAATAATGCAGAAAACAATAAACTCTATCTAACAGAGAACAAAGCACTTAGCTCCTTTCTGTCTAAGCAGGAGCCTTGAGCCTTACTTCTGTTTAGCACATTTATGAGGTTGAGGTCTACAGAGAACAGGGCAATCTGATTCCTTCCTTTCTGAGCAGGGATCTCTAACCCAGTTTCCAGCTAATACAGGAAATGTATACAATGAATAGGATGTTTTGGTTCTTTCCTTTCTGAGTAATAACCCTGAGTCCAATCTCTGACTAACACACTTGTGGAGGTAAGGAAACCTACAGAAGACAAGGTGTTGTGGTCCCTTCCTATCTGAGCAGGGACACATTAACCAAATATTCTGGCTAGCACACTTGCAGGGATAAAGGAAATCTACAGAAGACAAGGTGTTGTAGTCCCTTCATGTCTGAGCAGGGACACTTTAACCAAATCTCTGCTAGCACACTTGCAGCATTAAACGGATTCTACAGAGGGTAGGATGTCCCGATCCCTTTCTGTTTGAGCAGGGGCCTTTAACCAATTCTCTGTAAGATCATCACACAAGATCGCTGACAAAAAGAATTACAATTTCCATTCAATAATTAAGACAGAGTCAGTAGTGTTTCAGCAAACCA
>JZKD02S1767162.1:555959-567084 GCA_000966675.3 Picea glauca
TATAGTAATGAGAAAGGACGTTGTATACCTTGGAGTGATCAGATGAAGTGATAATATGGGGCTAAATACAGGTGATCAAGGGTATAATAATGGCAAAAAGAATGGCAAAAAGGGTGCATTGTGTGGTCCTAACAGTGACCTATATGTCTGAGTGTGGAGTGCAACTGTTTAGCACTCGTAGGTGGAAGAATATTCATAATGAACGCAACTTTAGCTAGGTCCACCAATACTCCTTCTCGGCAGATTATGTGGCCCAATAGATTTCTGTGTGGCAGACAGAAGATACACTTCCTGAGATTTAATGAGATTTGCAGCTCTCTGCATATGTCGAACATTAGCCTTAGCAGTGCTACATGTTCCTTAAGCATGCTATATATTGTCCAATCATCCATATAGACTTCTATGAACTTGTGAATGAAATCTCAAAAGGTTGCTATCACAATCCTGAATAAAACTACAGGGGAATTTTTTAAACCAAATGGCATCATATTGTATGAAAAAGATCCCCATTCGGTAACAAAGGTGGTGTTGGAGCCACCCTTGTTTTATTTTTACCCTTCACAATTTTCAATTTTGATAATTAGAATCTAAAGATGGCCTTTTGTTTTTGTCCTTTCCCGAAGCTTTGAAAACTCTGTAACTTTGTCGAATGAGCAGCGATGCTTTTTCTCCCTTCAAAACAAATCCACTTTTGTAAGAAGGTTCGCGCTTTTTGTTTTATTTCGGGATCTCTCAAGTCGGATACTTTAATATTTGAGTTCACATGTCCCGAGTCGCAAAACTATGAACTCATTATGAAGTTTCAATTAAGATATTAACCAGGGTCAAATCTTTTAACTCAGTGATTAGATGTCGTCGGGGTTTCGCGCCTCGGCGTTCGCCAAGTCCAAATTCTTATGTTTACAGCTTCGAGAGCCGAGAACACGAGTTTATTTCGGGCTAACCCTGGTTAGGGATTAAAGGTAAAAATCTAATCATGGTTAAATCTACTCTCGGCATTTCGCCACTCGACACTATCTTTTATAAAGTTACGACATCTAAAATCCCGACTCACGAGGTCGCGAGGTAATTATAACATGATTAATTATTTGCCTAATCCAAGATTTTTCTCCCTAATTGAGTCTTAATTATCACCATCTCGCATTTTCGTGACTTGGCGTACTAATCTCCCAGAAATTTGTCTTCGAAGTTCCGAAGCCGCGATGTGGCAAAATAAATTGATTATAAAATTAATGAAGTTCCAAATCACGATTTATGCTAATTAAGCCAAAGTCGGTCCTCGCGATCTCGGGAGTTGGGGACTCAAAATGTTAAAAGGAAATTCACGATGTAGCGAACAATGAGAAAGCTATTAACATGCTAAGTTTTGAAAATTTAAAATAATGCGAGATATGTCCCGCGCATCGAGGTTTGCTCATTTCTCGAGGTAGCTATTTACTCTCCATACTCTGACTGACCGTCAGACCGCCAAACATTGATGACATTAATGGAAGATTAGAGTGAATCTACGAATAATAAGATCATATTTTTATGAAATAAATTTCTTCCTAATTGCGATTTGACAGACTTATTTCGAAAAGTACAGAACTTCAAATATATACAAGAGTTCCATTCTATTTTAAACATTTTTCATAAGCGCACAGAGCTCACCTTTTTCCTAGGGAACTAATTTCTGCATGTATACACAGGTCTATCGCAGAAGGGCGAAAACGCAAGTTTCTGTTATGGCTCCACGAAAAGCAGTGAAGGCAAATGTAGAAGTCATGGGACAAGGTACAGACAATGTAGCTAATACTTCACCCCGAAGTGTCGACTCAATTCCCGACTGGTCATTTGTCTTAAACGCCCTGCAAGCAGAATTGGTTGATTACTCAGACGACTCTGATGATAATGAAAGGGATGATCTACACACTAAATATAAGATAATAGTCCAATCGGGGATGCACAGAATAGCAACCAGGCCACGGTTGCTACCATATTATGACATGATCCGGTGGGTGTTGAACCACGTAGACTTACCCACCAGGACGATCATAAACAACCAGCGAGTTACTGTCGGGACTTTCAGACCCGAACATCTACAAACCATGTACAAACTGCCTTCGACGTCTGAATACACTTATGGTGTCGAGTTCCTGGAGGAGTTCAAACAGAAAGAATGTGTCCAGTATGACAAAACCATGCCAGGTTTGATCAAAGATTGGGTTTCGCGCGCAACAAAATTCAGAGCAAATGACCAGGGTGTTTATTCCATCTCTTCTTTGGAGCCACAGTATAGATATGTGGCCATGATGACATGCAGGCTACTTGGAAGAGAAGACACAACACATTTCTACATAGCGTGGGTGCCTCTCATATTTTGGGTAGCAGAAGGTTGCTCGTTCAATTGGGCCAAGATGCTCTCAGAGAGTCTGGCCAATAGGGTCATAGAGTATCGGGAGAAGAAGGCATGTGGGAAACCATCCTCATTTTTCATGTCAGCGTATATCATGGACGCGGTGTGTTCCATGACACCATTCCCTTTGATGAAATGGGCTTGGAAGCCAGCTCAAGAAAAAACTGTGCACGAGTATCATGACAAATTATGGGAGAACAAAGCAAGAAAGTTTGTATATGATATTTTTAACTGGGTGATGGTGCCCCTGGATATCGCCATTTTTGGACACCCACCACCTCGCGTCGCGGACAACATTGAAACAGGTCTGAGTGGCATAGCAGATTGGTATGTTGAGGTAGAGTTTTCTTATTTTCGAGTTTTCGAAGCTTCCGTCCCCCCTCATGCGCTGCCCTTGTTCATCCCCGACAAGTTGGCTTATCGAGAAGTTGCCTGGAAAACAGTCATTGGAGGCGTAAGAAAATAACTTAAAGGCTACTCAAAGAAGGTATGGCCTTCTTTTCCTATTCATTTCAATTCCTATTCTTTATTAGATTTTGGGCATGCCAAAGTCGAGGATGCTTCCCTGGAGGACCTAAGTTTGGTCTCCATCGAGGTTAAAAAGCATGATCCACAGAGGGTTGTGGGAAATCATTTGGTTCATTGTGGGCTAAAAAGGTTTGAGCATGAAAATTCACCCTCGGATGACGTTTTCCGAAGGGTGCGATCGTATGAAGAAGTGCTAGCTTGGATCCAATCCTTAGCACCCAAAGACACAACATCCGTTTTAAAGTTCCAAGAACATAGACGAAGAAGACTTCCCACTGTGTTGGGGGGTTTGGGTATTTTCGAAGCGAAACAAAAGGAGGCGGATGGTTCTGAGGAACAAAATTCTAACCTCGAAAAATGCCAGGAAGAGGAGCAAATGAAAAATCCCAAAGCAGAAGAAGAGACTACCGACCCACCCAGAGAACATAGTTCAGAGGTGGAAGTAAAAACCACGGACCCACCAAAGGAAAAGACACCAGAAACTGAAACAGAGACTCAGGTTACACCAAAGGTGCAAAATCCCATCAGCACTCCCAAAGAATCGACAAAACAAATAGGAGAGCCTATCACCTCGGTCACACCCTTGTAGTCGGCACAGGGAAGTGTCAGCGAGGGATGGATATTTGATGAAGAATTGAGGCCAATCAAAGCAGAGGAACTCCCTCCAAATGAGTTCTTTTTTTATAAAAAGAGGAAGGCGGTGGTGAAAAAAGAGTTTTATCAGGAAGGAGAGTCCACTGTAAAAAAATATAAAATCATGACTGATGGAAAAAATAAGAAAAGTGACCAACTCGCCAATGAAATAGCAGGAACGTTGGGGGCATACGCTTCAGCAAATCAATTCTCAGTCGGTCTTATGAATAACCAATTAAAAAGGAAAAATCGCCTAATTAGGACCCTCGAGGCCAGATTGGCTACAACCATAGAAAATTCTAGAGGTCAGGGTAGCATGGAGATGGAATAGGCCCGGGTAGCTGACAAAAACGAAATAGAGATACTCAAGGCCAAGCTTGAGCAAGCACAGTTGGTGGTCAGAGATGGTAGAGTGCAGGTGAGTCAACAGAGAGATCTGATTCAACAATTGCAGGTTCGGGTAGAAATCTCCGAGAGCAAAGAAATAAATATCAACATATTTAAATCTCGAGCTAGTGAGATTCGGAGAAAATTATTTTTGGCACAACAGAATTTGCTTGCCAGGATAGGAGAAATTAGGGAGAACTGTTTGTTGGTAAATCAGGTGTCTAATAACCTGACTGACAGAGAAAGAGAATCCAAAGTGGCTCAGGTCGCTTTCCAGGATGCAGTAATTGCCACAAATAACAGGTTTTCGGTAGACGTTCCTAGTCTTTCCATCCCTGAACAAACCAGAGGTAACATTCTATTGAAAGACTGGGAACATAACATTTTCTTGGGAAAGGAACAAGTTCAAAAGGTAACCCACTCTTTAGAGGAATCCTTTAATTCAATAGATGGTGAGCTATTGTATATTGACAGCCGAGGCGATGCAGAAGCATTGATGAAAATAAACATGGAACAGATCTCATTTGATCTGAAGGAAAAAGATGAGAAACATTCGGCCGATATCTCCCGGATGGATACGGTATACATGGCCAAAATTGATAATCACTTGCTCAAACCTAGCGCGCAACTAAGTGCCCTCGACATTGTCGATGCACAAATGGGGGATAAGCTACAACAGTTAGCCCGAGAATGTTACTTCACCAAGGCCAGCTGTCAAGCAGAGCCATCACAGTTCGTATCCCAGTTTGTAGAAAAATGTATTTCCTGCACCAAATCAGCGCAAAGATGAACACCTGGCACCACTTAAAGATAGAGCAAGAGAAAGGGAGCAATTGCACTCCCCTCGGTTGTAACTGAATTTATGTAACTGAATAGATTCTAACTGATCTGCAAAGATTTATAAATATATCAGAGAACGAAATAAATAGAGCTGGACCTTTTTGGTATCGATTGTAATAGATTTTTTGCATTGGAGAAATTAATACAAGAAAATTTGGAGATTCTCGATTCCGTCTAGACTGTGTTACAAGTTTGTTTCTTAGTATTTCATGTTTCATTTCATTCCACGATTCATAATTGATGTGATTTTTTATACTTTAGTATGACCACTACTATAACAAAAGAACTCTGGTTTTCTACATTTGTTTATTGTATTTCCTCTGCACCAGCTATCAGTGGGTGTAAGACCAATTGGCACTTTCAGAATTCTACTTTTATTCTTTTCTATGTCAGTTATTTTCTTACTAATTTCCTCTTCTGTTTATATGTGAGTTTTCTTTTTTGACAGGAATCTTGCATTATATGCAGCTAAATGTTTCTCTTTCACATCACACCTTTATATTAAAATATAATACAGTTACGGGAAAGAGCCTTCAATTTGCATTTCTATTTTATTCAGAAAACGTAAAAATTCTCTTTATTTCGACCAAATCAAGACAACATTCCATCTCTCTTTAAATCCTTTCCTAATCTTACTGTTCCTCCATGACTGACCCTATAGCGACACAGCCTAATATAGAACCCGAAATATCTAACCAAACACATATCGCCTTAAATATTTTTGACATAATCCTTAAAACTGCTAATAACCGGGACGAACTTGAACGTTCATGGGCAGCCATTGAACAAGATATAACAAATTAGGAACAGTTGGAAGCTAGATGACGAGAACGTAGAAATCTTCACTATTTCCTATACCGAAGGTCGATGTTACTCTCTCACCCATCTTTCACCTACTTTCGGATGCCTTGACACTGTACTTTTAAGCCTTAGTACAGACTCAGGAACAACAGGTGGTTTTCCTCTTGTCCTTTTTAGCAATACTAACTTGATGGTATCCTGAAAATCTGTCTGCAAATGAGTATGATTCCTTCCCCGCAACCTGTTTTAGGACCTCATTGGTGAAGGGTGTTGGGAAAGGGTCATGCACACAGGCAAAGTTGAGGCTTCTATAGTCCACACATACTCTAATATCTTCAGTGTCTTTATTGATTTGAATGACTATCGGGCTGACCCATTCTACTTCTTCTACTAGAAAAATGAGACTGACTTCTAGCATTTTATCAATCTCCTTCTTAACTTTCTCTTTTAATCTCAAGTTAAGATGGTATGGCCTATGTTTGACAGGCTTGGATCCTAGTTTTAACTCTATCTTCATTTATCCCATAACTCCTTTGATCCCCTTCAATTCTGAAAAAGTCTTTGGGAACAAATCTTCATATTCCCACAAAAAACTCTATATTTCCTGACTGGTTTGATCATCCTAGTAATCGCTCACCAAAGCTATTTTGGGTTGCTCTTCGGTCCCTATGTTGAGTCTCTACAGTTTTAATGGGTGATTGTAGGAGCTATCGGTCTGTCTAGGTATGGTTTTTTGGGTTTCTCTATTCCCCTCGGTCTCTTTGATGGCTAGGTTTCTTAGTTCTTCTAATTCGTCTAGGCTTTTTGAAGCTTTGCTAATCTGATAACATTCTATGGGATTTTCGATCAAGAGTAAGTGGAGTTTAGTATGAAGTTCTTAGGTATGCTTGGGACACAGTACAAAGTCTGATCTCTTATCATGATTGGCTATAAAAAGAAGTTCTCTAATCTTTTGCAGGACTAGTTCAAGCTTAAGGTACTTACTTGTAAAGGAGAAGTCTTTGCAAAATTGAGTTGCCAGTGTTTTCCAATCACTGGTCTGTCTTCTAGTTTCCTCATGTATGAACCAAGCTTTCGGGATTGGGCCTAGAGAATGGGGAAATACCTCAATCCAGAGGTGAGAGGGTATTTCGTAGTTTGCCACTATGTCATGCACTATTGAATGTGTATTCTAGGGTTTGATTCTTCGTTGAACGGTTGCACAACTTAGAGATCCGTCTGTGTTTTTTATTCCAGCTATTCTTTGTGCCCGAACTTGTACTAGATAGATTGCTTCACGTCATCCCAAGTTCTGAGTGCAGCTTTGTGTGTGGCCCACCATTTGGAAAGGGTGTTCTGAAAAGCTATATCTAGTACCGAGATTCTTTGATATTCTCCCACAGTTTCTTCCATATACTGCAAACATTTGTCTAGATCTAAGGTGTCGTCGTATATTGGGTGTCTCCTAACCTCGGTCCCAATCCATTTGGTCATTCTGATAGTTGCGCATCTTCTTGAGAATATTTTGTATGAACCTTGTTGCCAACTAACAAAATCCAGTTCTGAATCTTCGTCTACTGACTGTATACTTCGCCAGCTTAGTGATCCATCCGCAGTTGGGTTTATGTAATCGTTTATTGTCCTAGCTGTTATGGTGTACAACTGGTCTAGGCATTCTCCTTCCATATTATTGTTTGTTGGTTCTGTGTACCTGGGTCCTACATATGGGTCCAAAGATTGAGCTACCTTGATTCCCTCAGCTTCAAAAGTCATTGTGTCTTTCTTTAATTCAATTACTACATAGTTGTCGTAGGCCCAATCGATGCCAAGTAGCACAGGGTAGGGGTCCTTGTCTCCCATGATCTCAATGAATTCAAAGTCAACCATTATTTTTACTCCTGCTACATTGATTTCCACGTTCTTCGGTCTTCCTATGGGAAAGATACAGTATTGGTTTTCCATTCTTAACTGAATTGGGGAATATGCCAGTCTTGGTTTTCCTAAGGCTTCCCAGGTCTTCTTGGGCAGAATGTTCACATATGACCCTAGTTCCAACATGACGTCCTTAATTTCAAAGTCATCTAGCTGGGCTATCAGTCATAATTCTTTTCCCGATCTTACTTTTCTTTGTTGCACTGTCTGAGTACTCTTCATAGGAAGGTTAACTCGAATCCTTGCTTCTGAAGTTTCTACATTCCCTAAGACTAGATACAATGTGTTGCACAATTTCTCAGTCAGTTGATCATTCCCCATAATGTCAGAGAACAATTGAAACTAGAGGTCAACTATGTTTTGAGGCTGCTCAGGTTGTCTTGGTATGTCTACAGGGTTTCTGGGTGCAAAGGGTGAAGCAAGTACTTGTGCTTCTTTAGGATATACAACCAGCTAAGGGGGATTCTCTTGCATTTCACAAGTAGGAATGTTCTGGATGACTTCTATGGCATATTTAAAGAACATTTTTTTCTTTAGGGGGTCATACCTGTCTCCCTTAGGTGTTTCTTTTTGAATCTGAGGTAGAGTATCAACATCATCTCCTGTCTTCGTGCCTCCTAGATTGATGATGTTAATATTTGGTAATTGTCCCTTAGAAATCCTTTTTATCTCTAAAATGATAAGGTTAGTTCCTCTCTGCCATACCCTGTCTTCCCACTTTGAAATTAGCTCTGGGCAGTCTTCGGTTGCATGTCCATTGGTTCTGCAGTGAGAGCACCATGGCCGCCTTGGATGAGGGAAATCTATAGCCAATTACCTTGTTCATCACAGTTATAACATCTTATCAGTCCTCTTCCACTAGTTCTTCCTCCTATAAAATCTCCTCCAGTTCCACCTCCTTGACCTCGCCCTCGTCCCTGAGGGTTCTCATTTACCCTGAATGTTGTTATGTCTAGCTTGTCTGCAAATGCATCCAACGCCCTACATTGATTGGTAGTATGCATGGTATATGTACAGAACTCACAGTGTACTGTGTTTGGTACCGCTGAATATTTTTGCATGATGGGGCACTGTCTCGGTCCATGGTCGTGGGTTTGACAAATCTCACAATATTTCGATGTTGGTGCTTCTTGTCCTCCTGGGAAAGCGTGATACAGGGTGTGGTGATGGAATGGTGGGTTCGTCGAGACTTGTGAAACTCCTCCTGTAGGTCCTGGTTGGGTTATAATTAGGTTCTAAGGAGGTCCCATTCCTCTCATTCACGGACATTCAGTCGCAAAATGACCTTCCATATAGCATCTAGTGCACCAAACCTGTGGTCGTCCTGGTCTAGGTATCGTCAAATCCTGAATATTTTTTGTAAGTGTTGATATATGTCCTTGTAATTGCACTAGATTTGCATCTACGGGGGGTCGGGTTACTCTCAAGCTCCTAGGGTATCCTGCCATGGATTCAATCTTCATTGATTCTTCTAAGGCATCTATTAACGTGGCTATTCGTTGTTGTGTTAGCAGAATCTGAGTCAAGGGTAGAAGTCCCTGAATGTACCACTCTCTTTGATGTTCTTCATGGATTGGGTGTGCCAACTTCCCTATGGAATATTTGAACTTATAGCTATACTCCCAAGCTGATTCGCCTTCCCTCTTCTAGATCTCACACAACTCGGACAGAGCCTGTTATTCTGACTAAGGAAGTTTGAACTCTACTATTGTAGTGTACCTTTTTTCTTACCAAGGATTTCAAACCTCTCGCTAACCAATCTGTACATGGACTTTTACATAAAACATACAGAATTGTATAATCACATGCGTAACAACAAAGAGATACATTTTAATTCTCAGAATAAACATATAGTTACTGTTATAATTAGACAATCCATAGCTTTCAACAACAATTCATTTACACAGCGGAAAACATGATAACAGATCTAGTACAATCATGATAAAATGTGGTAAAAATATAATTAAACACTTATCTTGTGATAGTGGAGAAATCCACCAACCAAATGCAGGCCTTCCATGAACCTCCCAGCTGTAGACCACACTGCTCCTCAAATCAACAGTGGGTCACCCCCAAGCTAGGACTGATCTCCACCCCAGGGCAAGGAATATAGACTTAGGCTGAGGTTACAGGGAACTCAGTCACACACAACCACCAGGAAGAATGCTCTCCCAGGAATCTCCCATGCTCACTGCCCAAAGACCCTCATTCCCCACATGCCTGTTCCACCCCAAGAGAGTGCACCTTCTCTGTCACCTGGAAAGTCCTTCGACAACCAGTCTCCCTTATCTTGGGTTACAGGAATAGACTGGACCGGAAGTCTCCAGTTTCTGTGGCAGCTACAGGGTTCCTTCCAAGAGCTCTCTCCTTCCTCTACGCACTCTCTCACCTGGAGGGAGTCGCTCACAGGACAACAAGCCTCATGCAGTCCAGAACTGCGTGCCACAAAAAACACAGGGAAAATGGACACAGGCTTCCCAAGAATCGGTTCAGTAGTCACAGGATGTTCTCACGGTCAATATTTTAGAACAGGGCTCCATGCACAAGCTCGCTCATCTTTTCCTGGGTAAACAGAGACTCTTCCCTGAAATTGACATGGACATGGCGTTCGGGGAATGCACACACTGGTTTTCTCTCATAGCCAGACTCCACGGCTCTGAACAAGGGTTAACACGCATTATTCAGCACCCCACACATGCTTCCTCTCTGTAACAGACATACACGAGGTCTCTTGCAGATTGGCTCCTATGGCTCCTGCTCAGGGAAGTCGGGTCGAATCTAATGCGAGAGATCCCCCCCCACAGATGTTCCTTTCTGTTTTATTTGCATGTGTCAGGGTGCACATTTGTCACCCTGGGAACTGCATGCGTTCCATCCACATGCCTCCCTGTACACGCCTTTCCTTTTTTCTAGGAAATTAGGATAAAATAATATGCACATGGATTTTTAGGAAATAATATTACAATATTATTCTAGGCCTAAGCCCTTAGGATCAACACTCATCCCCTTTCCCACCTTCCATCCCCTAGTTCCTTACCCACTCTGTGGACGCTCATTCCCCCTTCACTCATTCATCGTGGTCGGTCTGCACCTGGCGGTGTTTATATTTTATTGATTATTTTGCATACATACAAGTACAACAACAGGCTCCTGGCCCTCAAACACTTAGGCTTCCTGGCCTAAAAACCACATAAGCCTTCCAAATTATACAAAACTTGGCTCACCAGCCTATAGAACACATTTACAATTCATTGCATATATCATGATCTGTAATGGGGCTCGGCCTTGGGGACACTACAATCTCCCTCCCCTTATTTTTGCATTGTCCTCAGTGCAGCTTTACACAGCATCTGCAAGCCTTTCAAAATTTTCAAAAAGATGCAGGTACTCTGCCTGCATAACCTCTTCATGCTCCCATATCGGGTCCTCAGGACCGTACCAGGTCCACTGGACCTTTACAAGCCCTATAGCTTGATTCCGAAGTTGTTTGCTTTTCCTGTCCAATATGCGCACATGATGCACTTGCAGGACACCTTCTGGTTCCACCTGAATCACAGTCCAATCGATAACATGATTAACATCAGGTACATATTTCTTAAGCAGTGAAACATGAAACACATTATGTACAGT
>JZKD02S1767162.1:591266-603679 GCA_000966675.3 Picea glauca
CAAAATCGCCTCGCTGGCCCTGAATTAAATGTCTCGTAGCCTGGCAGGTAGATGGCTCCTCAAGAATTAATTAGGGATGGGGAGGTGAACCGCCCATCCGTAGAGCCATCATGACTGACCAGTGTGAGGGAAATCATGCCACATGCAACTGCGCAAGAGGATAATGCATGGGGGAGAAGAGATTATGGGGGCAGATGCGAGGGGAGGAAGAGAACTCTAGAAATACGCAGAGTGAGTGATAGCAGAGAGGAAGGAGAGTAACCTTCGCTCTTGGTCACTGGAAAATAGAGACACAGTCTCTCAGCATCATGGTCTCAGCTCGGGGGTGGCTAGTGGTAAATCCATTGGGAGTCACTGAGCCTACGGTTGGGTGGAAACGAGCACCCCTCTCAGCAGTTTCTTAACCCCTAGTGTTATTTATGATAAGTGTTTTGCCTTTGGCATCTTGAAATACATATGTTTATTCTGATAATTATTCCCATAAGCTATGAAACTGTGAATGATTTCATTGTAATAATGTATGTAGGGTGTTTTTTATCAATACTGGTAGATGCATGTTTATAATGGAAAGACTACGTATGGCTTATGTCTTCATGAATCGCTATTTATATGCTTACTGAGATAATTCAGACCGCATGTCTGATTCATGGGAGAAAGGTACCCTTATATGCCTCAGATAGTACCCCAGGTAAGATCCTCCCCATAGAGATACCCTCCTTGAAAATCCCGTCAAGAACCGGGAAAGCGAATCTGAAGGTGTAAGGTCTTAGTAACCCTGCACGGGGAGGAACAATCCTCTTGAAAACCCGAGATGGCAGCATAAGGAATAAGTATCGAATCGACGAAGGAGGTCCCGTCAGGAGATCTATGGTCACTCACGACCATCATATCGGAGGAAGAAGCTGGAAGGTTAAGTACCTTATCCCTGATAGGTGTTGATCGATGGACGAGATTTCGTCAGGAAATATGCAGTCACACCCGACCGTTAGATAGGTAGGAGAAAGTAAGGTGTTAAATGCCTTACCCCTTTGTTTTCTGTGTCTTTGTGGACAGTGAAGAATTCGGGACCATAGATCTTCAAGGTCCATAGGGGTATCTGGACCGTTGATTTTTCCACGTCCAGGGAAATGTGGAAGAATGCACGGGTAGGAATCAATCTGAGTCGTCAGATCTCAGCTGGGAAACCTGACAGCCGTTGGATCTGTTAGGAGTTACCCAAGGGTTAAGACCCCAGTGTATAGGGGAAAAATCCCTGGGTTAGATCTGAACCATCCAATGGATGGAGGCCATGTGTCGTAATATTTCCCATTTCGGGAAATTGGGAATCGCGGAATCGGGAATCCTGATGACGAGGGCTTAGTATTTTCTATGGTGAAAACCCCGGGATAGATCTGAATTGTCCAATTGACGGAGGTCATGTGTCATGAGATCTCCCATTTTGAGAAATCGGGAATCGCGAGATCGGGAGTCCTGGTGACAAGGGATCAGGACTTTCCATGGTGGAAACCCGAGAGCAGTCGTGGACTATTCGATTTAAGGAGGTGACGTGTCGAGAGATTACCCGTTGCAGGAAATCAGGGATCAGGGATTCAGGAGTTCCATTGACAAGAACTCGGGCTCTCGCCTTGATAAATTCTGACCCATATTGTCGAGCCATTAGCATGTGGCTAAGTCTCGATGAACGAACGAGATTTCTTCGAGGAATCTCAGGGTCTGTAAAAACCGTCCGATGTGAGGAAGAGATGCTAGTTTTAAACTGGGGTGCGAATGCGCATTAATATAAGTAACGAGAAAATCTGGAAGGCCAGAGTCCACCTGCCCAGATCTATGGTTGAGGTTTCATTCCAGAGCCCCCTTACTGTTCTTCCTTTAGCAGTGGCGGGGGGTTCTGGAATCAAATGTGCAACTCTCGAATGGTTGATATTAATTGACCTGGATCAATGGTGCTCAGGTGAATTCTGGACCCCCCTTTCCATTATGCCTTTAATGGGGGGGAGGGGTCTGTAATAGTATGGCGTGTGAAATGCCCCGCCCCCTTCCTGTCCTGTTGACTACCATGTCACAATTCCCCTCTACCACCTGTACTCCACTTAACCGTGTGACGGGGCCTATTCTCATTGGTTGTTCTCTAGCCCTGTTGGGATTTGTTCCTATTGGCCATTTGCTAACCCTGTAGGGATTTTTCCCTATTGGCCGCTCGCTAGCCCTATCAGGGTTTGACGGTTGTAGAGTCGAACGATTTGACATAACTATAGCGCTGAGGCGCGAAATACAAAATACATTGCGTTTATTTGAACTGTAATCATGATCCACGATCACATGGGAACGGAGAGAGAGAGAAAGAGCTAGCTTGCACTAGGCCTCCATAGGTAAATTCGGGGGTTCTGATTCTGCAGAAGACCAGAATTTTTTATTTATTTATTGAGGTAGTGGGTATGTGACAA
Source organism: Picea glauca (assembly GCA_000966675.3). NCBI lineage: Eukaryota > Viridiplantae > Streptophyta > Pinopsida > Pinales > Pinaceae > Picea > Picea glauca. Next base: position 593,711 of record JZKD02S1767162.1, read on the forward strand.
AGCGGTATCAGAGCATGTTTACAACACTTGGCCTGCTTGGGCTTAGGCACGAGCCACGTAAGAAGACATTGTCATCTACGTTTTCTCCTTAAGAAGAAGGATTGCAAGATGAAACTGTAATCTGGGACATGAACTTCCTTGTCCTATTTTAGTGTTACGATGGCTACCTACTAAAGTAGGTAGAGTCTCTTGCAATTGAGATGGCTGGATAGATAAGGATTAAGACCCCAAATGAAAAACCCCTGTTATATGGGTATACATGTGAAAATATGAATTTATGTGCAGGTTATGAAAATGTATTTAACTCTTGACTAACGACCAGCGTTTTTCTTTTCTGCCAAGCGGACGATCAACCGCGGGGATTTACAGACGCAGAAAATGGTGACTCACCAAGAGATGGGAGAAGGCTCCCACAATAGAGACGAATATTATGACAAAAGAAGAGCAATAGGAACCCCTCCAGATCTAGCCAAGACTGTGAGGAGTCTCATGGTTTAATTGCAAAGCTGCAAGGCCGACAATGAAAGGATGATGAAAGAACAAGAAAAGCAAACCGAAATTAATGCAGTTTTACTGCAGATCTTATCCGACCTACAACGAAAAATGCAGCATGAACCCAAGATGCAGAGACATGGTCGTATCAATGACCATACTGAGAGGATCACCTCAAGAAAGGTCCACCCCAGAGGTAAAGGACCAGTGCCAGACGATTCCACAAAGAAGGAAGTTGGCGATTCAGAAGGCTCTTCCAGCAGCAGGACCAGTTCCTATTGTCGAAGGAAACAGAAGAAGCAAAAGACTTCCAAGGGTCATAAATTTGAGGAATTCAGAAAGGCCAAACCTCCCTCCTTCGACAGTGAGATAAGGCTGGAGTAATCCTGTAAATAGAATTTCTTTTAGACCCGACATGTTGAAAGAAATGGAACATCAAGTGACTCAGATAAAACAAAATCTGAAGGTCGCTTAGAACTGACAGAAAAGTTATGCTGATCAAAGGAGAACTCCAAGAGAGTTCAAAATGGGAGACCATGTATATCTCAGAATTAAGCCCAAAAGGAGTTCCCTGAGAATGGGAGCTTGTGCCAAGTTGGAACCCCGGTATTGTTGACCCTTTGAGGTTCTAGAAAGAGTGGGACATGTAGCCTATCGGCTAGCACTTCCTCCCACAGTAAAAGCACATAATGTTTTCCATGTTTCATTATTGAAGAAATATGTACATGATGCTAATCATATAATTGACTGGTCTATGATCCAGGTGGAACCGGAGGGAGAATTTCTACCAGAACCCCAATGCATATTGGACAGAAAGGAAACCCCACTCTGGAACCGAACCATTGCACAGGTAAAGGTGCAGTGAAGACATTTTGGCCCAGATGAGGCTACATGGGAAATTGAGGATGCCATGAGACAGGCATATCCGATTTTATTTACTTCTGTACATACAATTCATGTTAAAATATAAGAACATCAAGGATGATGTTTCTTTAAGGGGGAGGGAATTGTAACACCCTGTTTCCCCCAGTTTGTAAAAATAACTGGACTGGCCAGAACTATGGCAAACTCATGAATGTGAATATGTGATGTGAATGGACCTTATGGAAAAGGTCAATAAATGTGAATAACATTATGAATTTATATTGCAGGACTGCTGAGAGGGGATGTGCAGAAAAGAGACCATGATGGCGGTGGAAGGCACCTGGAAAGGTGGCGTTAACTTCTACCGAGATTTAATATCGTATTTGGAATTCACTGGTCCGAAGAACCAAAAGCGGCTCGCTGGCCCCTAATTAAATGTCTCGCAGCTTGGAAGGTAGATGTCTCCTTAAGAATTAATGAGGGATGGGGAGGTGAACCACCCATCCATAGAGCCATCATGACTGAGTAGTGTGAGGGAAATCGTGCCACACAACCTCACAAGAGGATAAGGCGTGGGGGAGAAGTGATTGCGGGGGCAGACGCGAGGGGAGGAAAATAACTCTAGCAATACACAGAGTGAGTGATAACAGAGAGGAAGGAGAATAACCTTTGCTCCTGGTCACTGGAAAATATAGACACAGTCTCTCAGCATCGTGGTCTCAGCTCGGGGGTGGCTAGTGGTAAATCCACTGGGAGTCATTGAGCCTATGGTTGGGTGGAAACGAGCACCCCTCTCGGTAGTTGCTTAACCCCTGGTGTTATTTATGATAAGTGTTTTGCCTCTGGCATCTTGAAATATATATGTTTATTCTGATAACTATGCCCATAAGCTATGAAACTGTGAATGATTTCATTGTAAGAATGTCTGTAGAGTGTTTTTGATCAATACTGGTAGATGCATGTTTATAATGGAAAGACTACATATGGCTTATGTCTTCATGAATCGTTATTTATATGCTTACTGACCTAATTCAGACCGCATGTCTGATTCGTGGGAGAAAGGTACCCTTATATGCCTCAGATAGTACCCCAGGTAAGAACCTCCCCATAGAGATACCTCCTTGAAAATCCCACAAGAACCGAGAAAGTGAATGTGAAGGCGTAAGGCCTTAGTAACCCTGCACGGGGAGGAACGATCCTCTTGAAAACCTGATATGGCAGCATAAGGAAGAAGTATCAAATCGATGGACGAGGTCCCGTCAGGAGATCTGTGGTCACTCATGACCATCATATCAGAGGAAGAAGCTGGAAGGTTAAATACCTTATCCTTGATAGGTGTTGATCGATGGACGAGATTCTGTCGAGAAATCTGCGGTCACACCTAATTGTTAGATTGGTAGGAGAAAGTAAGGTGTTAAATTCCTTACCCCTTTTTTTTCTGTGTCTTTGTGGACAGCGAAGAATTCAGGACCGTAGATCTTCAAGGTCCATGGGGGTATCTGGACCATTGATTTTTCCACATCCAGGGAGATGTGGAAGAATGCACGGGTAGGAATCAATCTAAGCCGTCAGATCTCAGCTGGAAAACCCGACAATCGTTGGATCTGTCAGGAGTTACTTGAGGGTTAAGACCCCAGTGTATAAGGGTGAAAGCCCTGGGTTATATCTGAACCGTCCGATGGACGGAGGCCACGTGTCGTAAGATTTCCCATTTCGGGAAATCGAGAATCGCGGAATCAGGAATCCTGATGACGAGGGCTCAGTTCTTTCCGTGGGGAAAACCCAGGGATAGATCTGAACTGTCCGATTGACGGAGATCACGTGTCATGAGATCTCCCATTTTAGGAAATCGAGAATCGCGATATCGGGAGTCCTGGTGATAAGGGATCAGGACTTTCCATGGTGGAAACCTCTGAGTAGTCATGGACCGTACGATTTAAGGAGGCAATGCGTCGAGAGATTACCCATTGTGGGAAATCGGGGATCGAGAATTCGGGAGTTCTGTTGACAAGAAATCGGGCTCTCGCCTTGATAAATACTGACCCATATTGTCGAGACGTTAGCATGTGGCTAAGTCCCGATGAACGAACGATATTTCTTCGGGGAATCTCAGGGTCTGTAACGACCGTCCGATGTGAGGAAAAGATGTCGATTTTAAACTGGGGCATGAATGCGCATTAAGGAAGTAACGAGAAAATATGGACGGCCAGAGTCCACCCACCCAGATCTATGGCTGAGGTTTAATCCCGGAGCCCCCTTATTGTTCTTCCTTTAGCGGTGGGGGGGGGGGTCTGGAATCGAACGTGCAACTCTTGAACGGTCGATATTAATTCACCTGGATCAATGGTGCTCAGGTGAATTCCAAACCCCCCTTGCCATTCTTCCTTTAATGGGGGGGTGGGGGGTCTGAAATAGTGTGGTGTGTGAAATTCCCCCCCCCCTCCTGTCCTAGTGACTACCGTGTTGCAATTCCCCTCTGGCACCTGTACTCCACTTAACCGTGTGACGGGGCTTGTTCTCATTGGTTGTTCTCTATCCCTTTTGGGATTTGTTCCTATTGGCCATTTTCTAACCCTATAGGGATTCATCCCTATTGGCCGATCGCTAGCCCTGTCGGGGTTCGACGGTTGCAGAGTCGAACAATTCAACATCACTGTAGCATTGAGGCGCGAAATACAAAAAACACTACGTTTATTTGAACTGTAATCATGACCCGCGATCACATGGGAACGGAGAGAGAGAGAGAGAAAGAGCTAGCTTGCGCTAGGCCTCCATAGGTAAATTCAGGGGTTCTGATTCCGCAGAAGACCAGAAAAAGAAAAAAAAATTGATTGAGGTAGTGGGTATGTGACATAACCATATTAGGGTTATGGTTTTTGAAAAAGGTTGTAATGGCTATAATATTGTAAAATAGTATAAATAAGAACCTAGGAAGTCTAGGTGAGGGGTTCGATTGGTGGTAGTTCAACTATTACTATAATAAGGTTGTAGAAGAGTCAAGTAAGGAAGATATTGAGGGTTAGTTCACAGGATGAGGAGCATGGTGTGATCTAGTCTACCTCATAGAGGTTATTTAACCTCTTGATGAATGTATGATGGAAGATGTAATGTGTGTAGAACCATATTTTGCAGTAGACTAAATAAAAGAGTAGAGAAGCCAAATCTTTGTGGACATATCCCAGGAGGGGGTGAACCATGATAAAAACACATGTTATATGTGATGTTTATTGAATGTTTACCTTCTTTCAATGGTTATTTTATGAATGAATGATTAACTAGGTGTAGTAGAATGCATTCTTGAGCCTAAATATGAATGAATCCTAGGAATACTTGAATGAATAACAAAGATTAATGAATGAAGAAGATAAATTACATTCTCCCCACTCATTCCTAGATTGCAAGCACTTGAGCATTGAAGTCACCCATAGAGTTATCTCAGGTGAGACTATGCTTTGTGCTCTGCACACAACATTTCCTTCTGGTGTACCAGGAGGTTCGAAATTTTTAGAGGGTTTTGTTGGAAACTTGTTCAGATTTGAACCTGGGTCAAACCAAGAGAAGTGAAGAGATATTTAACCCAACACATGAAGAGATGAATGTGCATGAATTACTATTAAAACAAAGGAGGTGGTAGAGAACTTGGTAACATTAGAATTCTAGGTAGAGGTTCAATATTCAAAGATTCGATCTCTCTGAAATCTTATCTAGAATTTATTTTGAAATTGGATCCACATTTCCAGGCCCATGTTCCAAATTTTGAGGCATCCAAGAGGGATTGAAGACAATAATTGTGGATCATTTCCATATTTTAATCCATCAGTTTCAATGATAATTTCAACTCTTGAATATCAAATGGACAGGGGGCAGAGAATTCCAGGATGAGGATTTCCCTAAGAAATTGATTAAAGAGTTTAAGAGATTGGCGAGATATTTCACTCAACATTTCCAGGAAGAGGATTTCGATTAGTTTCAGATTCTTTGTGACAGTTCAATATTTATTTTATTTTTAGAATAATAATAAATCGTGTTTCCTAGAATGCTTGTAGCAACTAATTTATTGTAATGGGCTATAAATACTATGATTATGAAGGTAAGAATCGAGGGGGGAGGTCGAGATATATTTAAGAGTAAAAACATTGTATGAGTTATTATAATCTCGAGGGCATTTTATTATGTAATCATTTCTGACATTGAATATTCCTGAGAATTGTTTTATCAGATTGTGACTTCTTTTGTTTTACATTATTCATTTTCATCTTGCTCGAATGAGTTTTAGACATTGAGAATCAATGACTGTCCATGAATATAGATTCCCGAGCAGTAGATAATCTATCCTAATTTCCTATTATTTGTGTGCTTTGTTCAAGTACCCTTCCAATCCATTTTTTAGAGAGAATCTTTGTTTGATGGGAGTTCTAGTTGTTGTTGCATTCCCCATTCTTCTATCCATTATCATATAATCTTTTTATCTGATATTAAATTCAATTTCCTTTGATCAACAAGGTGTTTACTTGACTCCATGCCCAATGGTATATCACCGATCTTCAATCATATTGTTTCCCTCTCCCTTTTTCATTCATTCTTACTAAGTTACTTACCTTCATATCAAACAAACCATTGCAATAAATAAGATGTGCTAGGATTGGATATATAGCAGTATAGGGACAACTTCTATCACTAACATCTTTTGGCATCATTGTTGGGGAGGGAGTTGAAGATATTCCCTGGGAGAATGACGATGATCAGCTCTATATCCTAATGGTGAACAAGATTTGGACAGTATTTCTAACTACATCATTCACCTGGGGACTCCATGAAGGAAGAATTCGTCGGTGACTCTACTGATCCAGGATTTCGAAGGCCATGGAAGCCATTTTGGCATGAAGGTTTTCACCTTTTAATTTCTCAGTTATTCCTAGATTTTATAATGTTATACCTATTGTAGATGAATGGGGATATTGTCTTCCCATATTTAGAGAGAAAAAGGATGAAAACCCTACAACACATTTGTTGAAATTCCACGAAGTTATGCATCAATTGGGAATTTCTCACGAAGATGTCTTGATGAAGATGTTCATGTACTCATTAGAGGGAGATGCTCATGAATGGTAACAATCCTTTCCTCCTTCTATCATATATTCTTTGGAAGAATTTTATACACCGTTACATAAGAATTGTAAGGGTATTTTCTCGAGAAATTTCTTTTTGAGCAATGTTGTGAGGAATTTAATTCAGATTTTTAGCATACAATAACTTGTTCTTTTAGTAGAGAGGATGAAAGAGGATTTGTTGATAGAGAGGTGGAGGAAAATTCAGTCATGCATGAATTTCTTTCCAATTCTATATTCCAAGAAAAAGATGTACATGATGCAGATTTCACTGTGCATGTTGTTCCTATTGTTGAAATCGACGATGAAGCTGCTAATAATAATCAGGTTGTAGATACATTTAATATTATTTCAGATGTGTCTAATGGTTTTTATAATAAAGTTTTTTCTTCCTCAAATGTTGATGAAGGTGATATTGTTCATATATATTTGATTTCCCAATAAATTAGGGTTGATGAAGTATTAGTTTCAAAAATATTTAAAGATTCAACCTATTTTTTATAAATACCCAGATGAAGAAGAGAAGATTTCTACATCAATTTTTGTTGACGTGAACAATAATGATCTAGTCTATGAAAATTATGGATCCAACTCTTGTGAAGGTAGTTAAGGAGATAATTTTGAGCTTATATAAGTTTCAGCAACTAAATATGAAAAGGAGTTACTGGATCAACTACTTATGTATTATTTTTCAGCAACAACAAATCACAAATTTTCAGAAAGAAGAGAGCCCACAACTTTCATTCTTGAGCATGAATCTGCAGAAAACATGTTGCAAACATTCAGATATGAGAATCAGATTGAAGTATATATGGTTTCTCACTATCAATTAAATTATGTTGCTCATGTTTTTGATGATCCTATAGCATTCCATTTGCATAATTTCATCAGTGCAAATTCTTTGCCACTTTTTTACTGTGAGTATGAAGTTCAATTTAATGATGAGTTGTCGTTCTATTTTCAATTTTCGACATTACTAAATAACAATCAAACAATTCATCTAGTTATTCATCTACTAGAATGGATGTATTAGTTGTTTCACATCAGTTGATTGAGAAGTTAGGCTGGTTAGAGTAGGTCTATGTACATAAATAAGCTGGATCTCAAGCATTGGTGTGCGGTAGAATAAGATAATTAGACTCCATAGCCTAATGTAGGAACTGGTGAGCAGGATAAAGTTATAGGTTGTAGGGATTAAATGAAAAAAGGAATAGTGGATTGCATGTTCTTGGTGCCTCACAAGGAGGACACCATCCCCAAAAGGAGTCAATGTTAGTACTTAGATCTACATAAAAAAAAATTTCCTCTTGTGCCCATTTTGGCAACGCATGTGCCAAAGACAGGCGTGATACAAAAAGAAAGACATTATTGTAGAACAATAATAAGTGTGATGTTGTCAACCTCTTCGCTGATTTTGTATTCATTTCCCAAAACCTCCAAGTTTTTCGCCAAAATTGTGATAACTTCTCCAAATTTTCTATATTCCTAAATCTTCAACGTGGTGAAATTCCTGGGATATATTCTTGTATTTGGCACTAAGGATTTTATCAAGCCATATTCAAACCTTTTCTTTCCTCATTCCCATTTTCAAAAATGGCAAATTTTTCTTGCCAAGTTTTACATTTTTATTATTATTTATTTTAAATAATAATTTTTGTATATTATTTATTTTAAATAATAATTTTAATAATACATATTTGGCATTATTATCCAAACCCTAGGTCAAAACCAAATCTCCAAGCCTATAGAAAGCACCAAGTGTCAAGTTCGAGCAACAAGGAGGGAGCCCACTAGGGACCAAAAGACCGTGCACAACGCATCAAAATACATTTCATACGTTGGTGTATAAAATAAACAAATGCCTAATTTCTTTTTGCATGTGGGGTATATACCATAAAAGAAAATGAAGCTCTAAGGGAGAATACTAATTGCCAAAATCTCAAGTTCAAGTGTCAAAGAAAGATTGCAGGTGTCGAGAGGGTGATTATCATCGGTAGAAGTAAAACAATCAACTCATTATTAAACAGAGAAATAATATGCCCATCATATTTCATGTAATATTTTGGACTTTGATTCAGATATTCAGTTTTTGAGTTACCAACATTGGACTTTTTATCCTGTCATGGCAGTTGCAAGGGTCAATTTTTTTGGGCAATTGATTTATTTGATTTTATCTAAAGAGAGATTTCCAAACATGTAAATGTGTTGAACCTGCACAGAATAGATCTAGCTAGGAATTCACATACACGGTTGCAAAGAAAATATGAGAAAATAGAAGCAGGAGAGAAAGAATGGAAGGATTCTCATTAACGAAATGAATGAATGATAATTTACACACGATATACTCTATATAGTTCAACCAATGCGCACTGGAGGAGAATCCAATGCACCATAGTGGTGGTCTAGAGTGATCTGGACACACACCAACAGTTAAAGGAGTAAACTACCACCTATTCTAGTCTCTCGGGAAGTTACGGAAGTGAACTGCCACCTAGTCTGAGTTAGCTAGTCTATCAATATTCAGTTGACTAACTGAAACATAGTGAAGTGAGGAGGAGATGAGGGAATCATGAGTAATGCACTAGTCTGGTGATGATCCCAAGGACAATGCACAATAGCTGGTGATAATACCAATGTTGCATGGTGATAATTCCAATGTGGCATCTAGACTCCACTCAATTGATCAAACTGAAGTGTGAAATGAAGAGAATATTCTCCCTAAAATATATGAGACTAAATAATGACTAATAAACATAGGAAAAATAAATCATAGGTGTGTGTGAAGTATCTCCAACATCCCTCGTGAACATCACTATGGTGAAAATAAAGAATGGGTCATGGAAATGAGACCATGTTGGGTACCCAAATACAAAAGATACACTGAAATAAACGAGGAAAGAGGGAAAACCTCATGGGAAAAACCCCCTTCAAAGTACAATGTATGTAAAAATAAAAACTAGCAGTTGTTAGGAAACTATGTCCTTCACTCCAAGATGACTGCATAGAGAATGTAACTTCTGCTCAGTGAAGTTCTTGGTGAAGATGTCTGCAGTTTGTTCTTCTAAAGGACATAACTACAGGTCGACGATCCCCTCATGTAATTGTTGGATCAGGTTGTCATTGATGCCAATGGTTTGATTGATTGATGTCATTAATTGATGTCAAGTGATTTATTGATGCCAAAGGATTGTTGATTGATGTAATATAATATGTATTGTCCTTGATAAGAATTCATAGATTAATATGGATCAATGAGTTGTCATTGATACATGATGAATATGGATTGATGTGGTTTCATTGGTATATGATCCATTGTTGAAAAAATGTATAGATGACTCATTATTGTCATATCATGATTGATAAGGTGCACAAATGGATGAACTCCAAAGTGGTTGTTAAGGTCCTAACCCACACATAGGTAGATCAATGTATTCGGATGTAATAAAGGTCAATATTAATAAGACCTTTCAATAAAATAGAATAAGGTGGATGTAAGAAGACCTAA
>JZKD02S1767162.1:610368-623353 GCA_000966675.3 Picea glauca
ACATCCTGTTTTTCATGTTTCATGCTTGAAGAAGGTGATTGGAACCAGGTGCCAAATTCAAACCAACCTTCCAGAATTAGTTGAAGAAGGATCCATTTGGCTACAACCAGAAGCAATTTTGAACCAGCGGGAGTGTCACCTACGTCAAAGAACCATCAAAGAAGTGCTAGTACAGTGGAAAGATATGACTCCAGCAGATGCCACTTGGGAACCAACTACCATTCTGCAACAGTTTCCACATCTCAAGCCTTGAGGACAAGGCTGTTTTTAAGGGGGTGGACATGTTAAGGTCTTAACCCGCACATAGGTAGATCAATGTATTCAGATGTAATAAAGGTCAATATTAATAAGACCTTTCAATAAAATAGAATAAGGCAGATGTAAGAAGACCTAATAGAAGCTTTCACTTCTAGAAGGATCTTCCTCTAGATGCTTCTCTTAATAGACAGATTTAGTATAAATAAGGGTTGAGGGTATGAAAACCCTAGCTTGGAGATTATTGTAACATAGTGTTGCTCGAATGGAGGTTTCCTCCTCGAAGAGGCCTGTGAACATTGCTATCTGAATCAAAGTGTTGTTTATGTTGCTATTTCGTATATCATTTATGTGTATTGTGAAGATTATGATGGATATTTTACTGTTATTCTGTCATTTCTAGCATTTCATTTATGTTTTGCATATTTTATATATCTGGTATCTTGCATTGGTCCTCTTATGGTGAAATCCCTCATGGGAAGACGCTTTGCATATTGATTTATCCTATAAGAATGGTTGGAGGACCCATGCTTGTATGTGGAATAATAAGATGAAGATCAATGAATTTGTTGGTGAAACTATCCTAGATGGATAGTTCTTGGCATGCCATTTCCATGGTATGTGGAATGTCACATAAATCCTCACAGTTTGAGAGTTATGGCCTTACGAAGTTGGAGGACCCTCACATATTGGCTTGAAGCCCACAAGGTCAAAGAAGTCAAAGTGCTTGAAAAGAAGAAATCATTATTTAAATGATAAAGTAAAGTGAAAAAGTCAAGGTGGATTATTTAAATAATAAAGAGAAGTGACAAAATGAAGAAAGATTATTTAAATGATAAAGTGAGATGAAAAAATCAAGAAGGAATATTTAAATGATTAAATATTGGAGAACTTTCTATTTATGGAAAGTGGTTAACCCTAAAATAAGGAAAATAGGTTAAGTGACCTAGAAATGGGTTAAGTAACCTAGAAATGGGTTAAGTGACCTAGAGGATGAAAGTATAAATAAGATAGCTATGGACTCTTGCAAATTATCCTTTTTGTGGATCATGGAGAGCTTCTTGTGAGAATATATTTTGGAGTATTGATGGAGAGCTTCTTGTGAGAGATTCTTATGAGAGAATATTTGGTGTGGATTTCTTGAGAATGTGTTGAAGATCTATTCTGAGAGAGAGGAGATCGGGAGGATCTAATGGATGCATTGAAGTTTCAACAAGTCTGAGATCATGACGGCGAAATTCTTGGAATTACAAAAAAACCCTATTTTCTGAGGTGTACGCGGGTTGTCTGTGTATAGCGTGAGTATATGTGACTTGTCTGTGTACAAGGTGCATACAATATGCGGGTTGTCTGTGTATAGGGAGCGTACAGTGGATAAAATCATGGATATTTTTGGTTGAGCTAATGAAAAGCTATTGAAGACTGAAGCAGGTTCCATATCTACATTCTATGGACTCAGATCTGTCACTGAGACTCTGGTATGATTACATTATTGTCTTGATGGATACTATTGTTTGTTATGTTGTGAATTCTTAGGGAATTCTTGGCATCTTTGCTATGATGTGGTTTAGTTTGGTTGATGGAGTTAGCAGTACTCTTGTGATTCAATTGTGATATGATTTCTATGGTATAATAGTTGCTTATACATGATTGAGTTAGCATTCATATTGATTGTCTTTGGAGCATGAGTAAGCTATTGGAGAGCTTGGATGTGTGGTGACTGGTTGGTGGTTAGTTTGGAGAGTGAGAGACAAAAGAGAATGATGAATTGGTTGTAGAGGATCTGAGTTGATCTTGAGAGATAAACTCTAAGAAGCTTAAATGATATACACATGTTGTAGTATTGCTTGGGCGTGTATACACGTGGGTTGTACTACTGGTAGGGCACGTACATACGCGTGTTGCACTATCGATAGGTCACGTACCTGTTGCAGATTGATATATGTTGAGGATTTTTTCCTCATCTCAGTTGGTGCTGAGTGTGTAAATTGATTCTTGCATGATAGAGCTGGTGCTCTTGTAGAGTTGTACTCTATTTAGTTGTTGCTAAAAAACCCCAAGGATTGTAATCCATAATAAAAAGAAAATTGTACATACATCTTGTGTTCTTTATGTTCCTTATGGTGATGACTTGTTGATGATATATTGTTGATAAATGTTGTTGATATGTGTTCACATCTCACTGATTATAAATGACAACAATGAGTAATGAGTAAAATGTTGAATGCTAACTAATGAGTTTTGTACAAGAGGAAAGTTTTGGGAAAAAGATCCCCACACTCATTCACCCCCCCTCTAAGTGTGGTAGGTGTTTCCAACAGTAATAAGTCATGGATGTAGTGCATGTGGATCTCGATGAGCTTCATCCGTTTCCTCTGAACTGGATCTATGTAGAACTTTAGAGTGCTCTGGTTTTCACACCAGACAATGATCGGTTGATGAAACTGAATTCCCAACTCAGTGATAAAAAGTTGTAGCCACATGCCCTGAATGGTTATGTTAACTACCCTTCTGTACTCTACCTTGGCTGAAGATAGAGAAATAGTAGCATGCTTCTTTCTCTACCAACATATAGGCTTGAAACTAAGACTGAGTGAGTAACCAGATGTGGAATTGCGAGCAATGTTATCACCAACCTAGTCAGAATCAGTGAACCCGATGAGGTCCAATGTAGAGTCTGGTGTATAGTGAATCCCAAAGGTGATGGTGCCCTATATGTATCGAAGGATACACTTTAAAACCTTCCAATGTATCTCATGTGGCTCCTTCATGAACCTGGAGACTGCTCCAACTACATAGGAGAGGTGTGATTTGGAGTGTGTGAGATACAACAAGCTCCCCACTAGTTGTTTGTACAGTGTGTTTTCAACCAGTGGAGTGTCCCATCCATCCTCAATTTTGACTCATGATAGGAAAGGATTCAAGGTAGACTTGCATTCTGTCATGTGAAATCTCTCAAGGATATCGCGTGCATACTTGGCCTGAGATTGTTTGATGCCTAATGCATCCTGACTGATATTGAGTCCAAGGAAGAAATGTAGCAGACCCATGTCCATCATAAAGAACCTATCATGCATAATCCTCTTTATTGCAACAATCATTGAAGTTGAGCAACCGATGATCAATAAATCATTAACATACAAAACTAGGAGTAGAAGTGAATCGATCGTCCTGAGCATGTAAACATTCAGGTCTGACTTACAACGTACAAAGTTCTGTGATAGGAGGTAGGAGTCCATATTGGCATAAAATTCCCTAAGAGCCTGTTTGAGGCCATAAATAAACTTCTTCAGTCGACAGACCAACATAATCCAAAGATGATTGTGAAGATTTGATATTGAAGTACTTATCATAAAAATGGAGGTTGGGTGGTCCTAGGGAAGGTTGGAGCTTGCAAAGGAGGTTGTAGCCTCGTTCCAGTTAAAGTTGGTAAACCAAGGTGTTGCAAGATATTTTTAATTATAGATGAAGAAACTAGGGAGTTATTGCTAGTAAAATCTAGGGGGTTGTAGACTCCTTCTAGTTGCTTCTAGTAAAACAGGGAATTGGTGCTTCCTTTGAGTTGGAGCTCATAAATTAAATGTAATATTTATTGAAAATAAGAAGAACATTTGTGAAGTTTTGTTTTCCACGTAATTGTGTGTATTGTACATTTTTGTTGATCATTGTTTTTTATAAAATTAATAATTAAGTGGTATTAAATTTCTAAAAAAGTATAATACTAATTCACCACCCCCATCTTAGTATTAAACAATATTCCAACAATTTCCTATTTTGTTGCTTATAAGAAGTGACTCTTTTATAGACTTATTATCTATTCTAAAAAAATACATTCTTGAAAATCCTAATTATAATAAAATAATATTATACTAAGTACTTTAGGATCATAATATCTATCATTCCCCCCTTTGATCCAAAATTACATTGGAACAAATACCAAGTTTTTCTATGAACTTAGTAAATTTGATCCTGTAAAGTGGTTTCATGAAAATATATAATATTTGATCTTTTGAAGGAGAGTATATCGGTTTGATGATGCCATTTGCGACACGTGTCTCGGTGTAATGATACTTTGTATCGACATGCTTTGTTTTTAAATGGAAAATTGGATTTTAGAAATTTTAATGGTCGAATGACTATAAATTAACAATGAAGTAGCTTTTGTTTGAGAAATTCCCAAATCATGTAAAACTTTGCATAACCAAACTATCTCACATGCAACTTCCCATGCTGATATATATTCTACTTATGTTGAATAATTTGCCACTATAGTATTATTTTTGTAACTCCGAGAAATTTCCGTTGATCCCATATTCATCAATTAAATTGATGTTGATTCCCTATCATCAAAATTTCCATCAAAATAAACATCTGAATATCCAACAAGTACAAAATGTGTATTCTTCTCATATAAAATACCATAATCTTTCATAAGTTGAAGATATCTAAGAACCATTTTTGTTACATTCCATTGGATTTCCCTTGGTTCTTGCATAAATACTGAGAGAATACTAAATTCATATGATAAATCTAGATGAGTGGTTGCCAAATAGATCAAGTTGTCAATCGACTACCTGTAACTAGTGTTGTTTACCAATTCCCCCCCTTAAAGTTTTAAAAGTTTCAATCTTTTCTCCATTGGGGTGAGAATGGAGTTGCAATATATCATGTCAAATATTTTTAGTAGCTTAGTTGCATACTTGCATTGACTAATGAAAATGTTGTTTGAATGTTGGAATACTTCAATTCCAAGATAATAGTGAAGTAATCCTAGATCTGTCATCTTGAATCCAACCTGTAATTCTTTATTTTCCTACAAAATATGATCATCATTATTTCCAGTAATGATCAATTCATCCACATACATTACTAAAATCACTAAATCCAAGGTATCATCATATTCACTTCGCGTAAATCCAAATTTGTGAAGGAAATCATCCATTTTAGCATACCAAGGTCTGGGACCTTGTTTCAATCATACAACGCCTTGATCAACTTACAAAATTTATGTTCTTGTCCTTTGATCTCAAAACTAGTAGCTTGAGTCATATAGATGTCTTCTTATGAATATCCATTCAGGAAGGAACTTTTAACATCCATCTGATGTAATTTCCATCCTTTTTGAGCTAACAAAGATATTGCCATTCTGATTGTGTTCCACTTTGTTGTTGGTGCACAATTTTCTTCATAATCAATCCCTTCTTGTTGTGAAAAACTCTTGGATGCAAGTCTTGCATGACACTTTTCTATTGTTCCTTCTAGCTTATACTTGATTCAGTAAACCCAGATGGATCTGATGGGTTTGACATCTGGAGGAAAATCAACAAGTTTCCAAGTCCCATTTTCCATCATAGATTTATACTCATCGACCATTTCTTTTAGCCATTCTTCATGTTTTACTGTCTCTTTGAAAGTTGAGGGATCAATAAAATCATTTGATACTAAGGAAAAAATTTCTTCATCCATGTTTGAAATTATTGTATCTGTTTTGTTTCATTCATCAAGTTTGACATCTTTCAAAAGTTGAATAACCCACTTAGGGAGTTGACATTGACTCGTATGAGGATCTAAATGATCACCTTTATTAAAAATAAGATTAATAAAAACATAGGATCTCCTTTTCTTAGAAGTAACCAGAGGTGAAGTTTCATTATCTGATGAAGATTCAGATGAAATTTGTGATGAAGAAGAAGGTAAATTTGATGAAGAATTGGCATTCTCTGAATAAGTCCAATCAATTTCAAACCAACATAGTTTACTTGGTTGATTTTGCATCATTATTTTCTCTTTATCGACTTGTTTATCCAATTATTCGAGAAGGATTTATATCTCTGAAACACTCTTTCTTTCTTTTTCATCAAAGATAACATCTCAACTCACAATAAATTTTCCATTGGTTAAAATACAATATCCATTCTTCTCACATGGATATCAAAGCAAGATACATTTCACACTTCATGAATCTAACTCAGTTCACTTTTCTTTAGGTACTAATGCATAACATACTAAACCAAAAACTTGAATATGTTTTATTCAAGGCTTGAATCCATACCATGCTTTATTTGGTGTGCTCCCATCCAAAGAAGAAGTGGGAGATCAGTTCCTTAAGTAAATGGAAGTATGAACTACTTCATCCCAGTATGAAGGACTTTATTTTTTGAAGATTATAATGGATCACACCATTCCTAACAAAGTGTGATTCATCCATTCTGTTACTCTATTATGTTGAGTGTATGCATTTGTAAATTTCCTTCTGAATCCATTTTCACTACGGAAAGTTTGGAATTCATTGGAAGTGAATTACCCTCCATGATTGGTCCGTAATGTTTCAATATTTTCCTTAGTTTCATTTTCAACCAAACATAAAAAAAAACCTTGAAATTTTCAAAGGTTTTTGACTTTTATTTAAAAAAATAAACCCAAGTCATTCTACTACCATCATCAATGAAGAGAAGAAAATATTTACATCCACCTAGAGAAGATTCTAGAGATCCACAAACATCACTATTAACAAGTTGCAAACATTTTTTTGTGCGCCATGAACCTATTGGAAATATCTCTTTCTTTTTTTTCTCATAAAAGCAATATTCACATCTTCCACTCTTCTTCTTAAAAGTAGGAAATCCTCTAACCGTTACCGATTTTTGAAGCTAAGAGATACTTTCAAAATTCAAATATCCATATCAGACATGCCATAACCTTATAGGTGAAATTGTTGAATCCATAGCTGCTGCAAAATCTTTCTTCGGAGGAATGACTTTCCATTTCATCCCAATAAGCTTGCCAACTTCATATCTTGTCATTACTATCTTCAAATTTTATTTTGTGGAGTTGATTTTCACCAACCCATCTTCCATGATGATTTGATGTCATGCTTGTCAAATTGTCACTAAGGACAACAAATTATTTTTGAATGTTGGTACATACCAAACATTCAATATAATTTTCACTCCAATTCCAGGAAGATAAAATTTCACTAAAGCTTTTCCATAAGGTGTGTGTTGTATCATCAACCAAAAATATCATTCACGCCATGTGAACTTATGTATCTCTATTCAAACACTTGTTTTTCAGAGTTGTTGATCTATCTTTGATAGTCTATGTAGACTTGTTTGTTTGTGAATTAGATTTCATGACTGAAAAAGTATATTGTGCAGAGTCGAGTGGTAAACAATCTGTGGCAAGTTGATCCATCTTTTAAAGTTTAGTTTTTTATTTTCTATCAGAAGTCCTTTTGTATGTTTCATCGGGGATGTCTAAGTTTGACTTTGGTCCAAAACTTCCTCAGGAAATTTTGTAAAGAGAATGATTCTTTGATGAATTGGAATGAAATAAAGGATTACTTTATGTCTCATCTATTTTGATTATTGACTTGGTGTCTTTACTTCTATCTCCATATTTATTTCAACATCTGATATGTTCAGAAAATTACAAAAATAATGATTTTTTCAGCAAGCTTTTATTTATAAAAAAACATCCTAAGCACTTGTAAACAATACTCGTGAATTAGGATATCAGTTTTGATGGCTATAAACATAGGGTGATATTCCCATCTATCTTGGTTTATCCAAGAAGGATCAGAAAATGTTTGAGTAAGATCAGTTCATATATTTTCCGCAACATTTATTTGGCGACCATATTGGGGAGATCTTTAATATCTCTCTGGTTAATATTTATTCTTGATTAGCATCAAATACATCTATTTTTTCTGATATTGATTCTTTGACTGTTTTATTTATTAATGATTGTGCTTGTTGCAAGGCAGCCTAATATTGAGCTCGGTCTTCAAGATCAGACCAACATTGCTTTTAATTTGTTCAACATCATTTTAGACATTGCCAATACTTGTGCTGAGCTTAATCATTCATGAGCAGCAATTGAACAAGATATTAGTTCCCAAGAACGTTAGGAAGCTATATGTAGACAACTTAGAAATCAGCAGTAACCTTCTTGTTCCTTTAGTTTTGGCCTTACTTTCATGTCCTTAGACTCTCGTGTTTCTAGAAGAAGAAGAGGCTTATCACCTGAAATTAATCCTATTGCTGAAATAAGAATAAGGAATGTTCTGTTATCAACCCAACAAAGTGATCTAAAGAGAAATTTGTCTGATTCATCTAGTTTGACTTTCTCTCCCTAACCTATCATCCACAAGATGGCATCTAGTGGTGGATCTGGTGGCACTGGAAGTGATTCCTCCTCTCAGTATTCAACTTTGTCAGTGATTGGTAGCTTATATAACCACCATATCCCTATCCAATCTACCACAAATCCCACCAAAGTCATTAAAAAGTATGGGATTTTTCATTTTGAAGAAGATGCCACAACCATATTGTGGCATGTGTCCTCTCCTCTTAACCTAGCACCTGCTACTCATCCACTTCCTAAATTCAAAGAGAATCTCCCTAGGTTTTTGGGAAATAACATTGTCACTACAAACGAACACCTCATGGCATTTTCTAATGCTTGCCACAACATAGGAGACAATGACAACGATACTTGCATGCGTTTATTCGTCAATTCCTTTGAAGGAAAGGTTGTAGCCAATTTCTTTGACCTTCCTCCTAATATTTTGTCTACTTGGGATGAGTTAGTTTATTGGTTCAAGTCCAACTATGGGAAATCCAAAATCTCAGCTGAGCAGTTACAGGATTACAATAGCATCGCCTATAAGGATGGTGAGACCATCAAGTCCTTTAACTTGTGTTTCACTAAGTTGTACAATCAAATCCCTGAACTCATTCAATCTCAAAAACAAGTTGCTTTCATGCATTACTACAATGCATTACCTTCCCCCTATCATCATAGGCTTGAGGAAAAAGCCATTGATAACCTTGGTTTTGCTTTGCATACTTGTTTAGAGTGTGAAGAACAACTCGAAAGAACATGTCTTCCCCAGGGATAATTGGTTAAACAAATAGACATGCTCGCCCTCTTACAACTGGTATAAGATATGAATAATCATATGATAGCATATGAGCGAAAGGGAACTGTCTCCCCTCTCACCCCTGGAGCTTCATCCTCTTTTGCACCCCCCTTTAGAAATCCAATTGAAAATAATTTTCATCCTAAAGCTATCATGCCTCGAAGTTGGTGTAACTTTTGTGAGGAACACCACGAGGAAGCCGCATATGAGGTAAGGAAGAGTGCCAGAGATAAGACCTTTGGTAAAAGACCAGAAACTACCATCGTTGTCCTAGATTTTTCAGATCCAGAAGATGTCACGATTATCAATACTAGGAACAAATCCTACACTCCCAAAGGAAAATATGATCCTCCCCGCAATTCTTCTACCCCAAGCTCATCATCACTAGCTGCTACTGTTCAGGCTCCTAAGGTTCCTGACAGTCAAGGAACAACTTCCCCTCTCCCCACTTCCAAATACAATATTCTGAATCAGTTGGCCAAGATCAAAGAATATGCCACCCTCTTGGACATGGTTTCCATCCCTGAACAACAGAGGCATCTAAAACAATTCATGGAAGGAAAAGATTATATTGTAGCCAACCTCTCTGAAAAGGTGAATGAAGAGGATTCGTCTATAAATAAAGTAGGTGTACATAAATTTAGATACCCTGTACAAAATCCCCCTTTTTATATTTATGTAAATATTATGGATAAGATTGCCCATTTTTGCCTCATTGATGAAGGTTTGGGCCCAAGTGTGATGTCGAATATTATTATGGAATAGCTAGGCTTGTCTTGTACAAATTAAAATGACAGGAGCATGCTCTCTTATAATAGTCTACAACAAACAACCATATGTGAGATTAAAGATGCAACCTTAGTTTTGTGCGCAAACCCTAAAATAAGGACAACCCTTAGAATTAAGGTAATTGACATGCCAGTAAGCAATTAATCAATCATCTTGGGAAGATATTGGCAAGCTTTGATGGGTGGATACCTCTCACTCGACAGGACACACTTATCCGTTCCTTGGAATGGAAAAAACATTATATTCCTTAGAGAGGGAAGTATTTCACCTTACATAGAAAGTGTTCCACAACCTAATGTGAACTATATCGAAGAGGACCTAGGGGTGTATTCCATATTTTCTGATGAAGATAATATCCTCTTAGAATAGATTGATTTAGATGATGTTATGTGGCACATGCACTTTAGTGGTTCATGCTCTAGTGAAGGTAACAGAGATGGCATAATATTGTACTCTCCTGTGGGGAAAATTCATAACTTTTCTTACAAGTTGGAGTTTACTTGCACAAATAATGTCACTGAATTCGAAGCTTTATTATTAGGCATTGAAAATGCCTATAATCTTGGTTGTGGTCACCTTTCATTTTTTGGAGATTCTGAGCTTGTTGCGAACCTTGTACGTAAGATATACTATCCTAGCAACAAGTTGATGAAAATATATACCCAAACTGTTTGTGCACTTGTCTTGAACTTATTATCTTTTAACATCACTCATGTTAAGAGGTAATTGAACTCAATGGTTGATCAGTTATTTGTTTTTGCAGCCTCTCCTAATCAGTAACTTCTTCCACATAGACTTGATTGTAATTTTCAATCTCTATACCGTCCACATATCCATGATAATATAGAACATTGGCAGGTCTTCCCTAGCGATGAGAGCATATATGCTTGTTGGCATGTTTTACAGGCAACGTATGCCTATCATTAATGGAAAGTACAGTAGCGATGATGGCTTGAGTACAACAATGATGTTCAGCAGCGCAGTGATAATTGGGGAAGAGAAGCAACCATGATCGTTGAATCAAAAATTCATAATTCCCGATGGTTGTCAGATATCAATGTAGACAAGAGGAGCGTGCAGACATGGAGGATAGATCTCAGGCATTAGATCCAAGCACAGGATCCAACCATCATTGGATCAAGGAGAACCTGCACATTATTTAAAGTGCAAGGAGTAGCGGGCTCACAAAATCCCAAAAGGAGGACCGTCCATCATCAGGCAGGACACGTGGGGAAATATTGTCAGTTCGCTGACTGGAGAGTCAAAGGAACAGGGTTCCCTAACCTCTCGAAATCACGATATGTGAAATCACGACTCAATTTGAGCTGTCAGATCAAGATTTGATCTGGACCGTTGATCCCAGTCCATTTCAGAGTTTCGCGGATCGAGAGTTGTAGATGTCAAAGAATAATAACCACAAGAATCCCGAAATCATGATATGCGAAATCGTGACTTAATCTGAGTTGTCAGATCAAGGTTTGATCTGGACCATTGATCCCATTCCATTTCAGAGTTTCGCGGATCAAGAGTTGGAGATGTCAAAGAATAATAACCACAGGAATCCCGAAATCACGATATGCGAAATTGCGACTTAATTGCAGCCGTCAGATCAAGATGTGATCTGGACCGTTGATCCGACCCCATTTCAGAGTTTCATGGATCAGGACTTTGAAGTGAAAAGAACACTGAACATCAAGAATGTCAAAATCACGATATGTGAAATCGCGACTTAATCTGAGCCATCAGATCAAGGTGTGATCTGGACCGTTGATTTGACTCCATTTCGGAGTTTCGTGGATCGGGACTTTGAACTGACAAGAACACTGAACATCAAGAATGTCAAAATCACGATATGCAAAATCGCAACTTAATCTGAGCCGTCAGATCAAGGTGTGATCTGGATCATTGATCCGACTCCATTTCGGAGTTTTGCGGATCGGGACTTTGAAGTGACAAGAACACTGAACATCAAGAATGTCAAAATTGTGAAATGCGAAGTTGTGAAATGATCTAAGCCATCATATCAAGTGTTGATCGGGACCGTTGATCCCACGCCATTTCGGGGTTTCAGGGATCGCGACTTGGAGAGTCGAGATGCCTCATCTCCAGATTCATGAAATGCAAAATCGTGAAAGCACTTTAGGCATAAGGCTGTGGTCACAGCCCTTGGTCACATCAACGAGAGATGGAGAAAAGAGATAGAGAAACCAAGATCCTTTTCAGGGATCAAGAATCGGAATGTCGAGACACATGGTCACACAAATTCCGAACTGCCGAATGCCGAAATGCCGAAATGAATGTAAGATCCCATGGAATCAAACCAAAGGTGTAGGTGAATTTGAACAATATCGGAGGGCTACTGTAGAACGACATAGTGTAATTGCCATAAACCACTGATGGCTTCTACCAGAGGACTCGAAAACACTTGGGGATGATTGATAGAGAAGGTGAAGAGTCTCTGGGAATCTTCAAGAGGGAGGAAGATGTTCATGGAGGCGATGAACAACTGGATGAGCATTGAGGCCTGTAAATGGAATAGAGAAGGTGAGCTTGACTGTCACAGAGAAGACAAAGAGTCTCAAACTGAACAGAGAAGCTGAAGAGTCATGATGATGATCAGACAGAGAACTCAAGTTGTGGAGGAATTTGGTGTGGAGTGAACATGCAGAGGCACTACGAATATTGCATGGACAAAGACAACAGAGACTATAAGAATGTGGAAGAAAGAATAGATGAGGGTTATTGTTGTCGTGGGGAAGGATTCAAGTGTGAGCAAGGAGGCAGAGTGCAGGTGCAAAAATGCACAGTAGAGGAAGGTTGCATTGAAGGGATATGGTGAAGAGAGTATAAAAGGAAGAAGAACAGAAAGTGCAAGGGTCGTGCAGAAGACACTGATGCAGACAGAACAGAGTAGTGTAACAGAACAACGACAAGGTTGGTAAGCCATTGAATAAATTTATATCACTGTAATAAGTTTTAGTAACAAGGAATTTATATACCAGGGTGGTTGGGAGGTGC
>JZKD02S1767162.1:624708-635640 GCA_000966675.3 Picea glauca
TAAATCATATCGCATCAACCTGTAACAAATCTTGATATCTAAAGTAGTCAATAATTTGATTACAAATTGAAATGCACAAGAACTTGAACAAAAGTAAGATAAATTGAAGCTAAAGTCGTACAAAAAATCCACTTTCATTCGAGTATGTATAATCATCAGTCCATAGTCTCAGTTCTCCCAACAGTGATGGATTGTTTACAAAAAATAATAAGTATATAAAGGCCACAAGATAAAACATTCCTTGTGGAAATTATCAAAAACTGTTTGCAAAAATATGGGAACAATCTCCCAGATTCCTATTTCTATCTAAGACTAACAACCTAATCCAAAACTGTGTAACAAAAAGCATGTTCTAAAATTCCATTATCGATCCAAATCCCATTGAAATTCGTGTGTACCTGTAGATTCACTAAAATAAATGATTTTAGATTGTGTTTAATTGTAAAATCATTAGAAATTCAAATTTTATGACTAGCTACAGAATCTCACGATTTTGTAGCTAGTTATTATTTGCAAACATAATCACATTGAATCAATTCAATCAAAACATAAATGTATTCGATTTATCAAACAAATCATTTATACTAATTCAAAGCCAACAAAATCATTTTAAAATCACTTTTGAAATATCATAACTTGGTTCCAGGGATACGATCTGTTCAAGCTATTTTTGAATTAACAATGGCAGTGGTCGCCTCTACATTTTTGAAAATGACAGAGCCCGTGGTATTTTGCCTCTTATCATTATCTTGCAGTCTGTCATTTTCCTTGGTTAACATATTTACTCAGTCCTCCAAGGACTTGATTCAGGATTGCAGCAAAGGGACATCTGTATAGTATCATTCGAGCCATGAGTTGCATTCATTGCACTGTGGTTGATCAAGCCGTGTCATTACAGGTGGAGAATCTCCTAATTTACTGCAGTTCCACTGTCAATCTTGATCCTGGGGAAGTTGGGGTCATCCCTAAGGCACGGTGGGAGGTTCGACACGTAGTCATAGGGCTTGAAAGAACAAAGGCCATGTGAGTATGGGTACTCCTCGGTTAGAAACCGCTCGATTTTAGAATCTAAATCTTCACTCAATACAATTGGTTTCTGATCTGTGTTTTGTTTGGGTTTATTGCGAGCACACCTTGATACCCAGCATGCATCCTTCTTACCCTTTCTATTGACATCGGTATTACCCTTACCCATTTTCTTTGCAGGTCTCTTGATAGGATTAACACTGTCTTTTAGGCATGAGTCAGACAGGGTGTTGGGTAGGTTATCGTTCGGGTAGGTCGAGGGTTCAACAGCGGGTAAGAGTGTAGGAGGGGGCACGACAGACACAACAAGGGTTTCGATGACCACGGTTTTGTCCACTTGACCACATTCAGGATTGGGAAAGCCATTCCTCAACAAGAAAGCTTCCCAACAATCGCCACTCAACCTCAAATGATGGACTATAACAATTTTAATTAGATAGTGGTGGAAGAGGCTGGAGTCGACCTTCTCCCTCTTGAATCTTTTAGCCATTTTATACAAACTGCGAAGGAGGAAATGTGGCATATTTAAAGGGAAATCTATGAAACTCATAAGCAGTTGTAGGTGGTATAGGAAAACTAAACCGTATCTACCTTCACATGTAATGAATTGCTTAATAATTTCCAACAAATCATGCCACCTAGACTTAAGAGTTGTGACTGGCATACCTTTGTCACAACTGCTGATTTTCCTTGAGGTAAATAGGAGCGGCCATGGCGCTTCATCCACCTTCGAATTCTTAAACCATTTCTTCCCCTTGGCTGGTAGACTAGTGGCTGAGCTGAGGAATTCCTCGTTCAATTCGAGTTGGATGTCCCCAACTTTGGCCCTGCATCCATCGAATGTGAGGGAAAATTGTTGAGCGACTGCGAGGTTGAAACCCTCAAATTTTTCAATGAAAACTAACCATCCATTCCTCTCCAGGTCCTCTCGGGAATTATCAAATAACAAAAACGTTTCGATGTCGTTGGGTTATATGCGCACTACAGGAGCCATAGCAGATAGCACACAGTCAACAGGGTAATCGGTGAGGGGGTTTGAGAGGGTAGACACAGGACCAACTTCCCGCAAGTTTTCCCAAAACAAGCAGAGGCAGCCCGAAGTGCAAGGAAGACGTTAATGCTTATGCATGCGAGGGTGGTGGAGTAAATTGAAACCATGCAAGACTATCATGTTGGCATGTACAATCGACGACACCTTGGTAATAGTTTCATTCAAATCACAATCCAAAGCATTGTAAACCAAATGTCAAATGGATTATCACATAATCATTGAAAACCATAAAACGCATAACCAAAACTCGATCTGAATGTTTAAATAAACAATGTCATTTGCATGATTTAAAAGAAACCAATATGATTAACATTGCACCAATGATTTAAACCCAAAATTATAGTATTCAATAAAACCATTACACCAAGGATTCAATCAAAGACACCAAAATATCATTGCATCAAAAACTTATAAATCGAAACCATATTAACAAAATTCAAATGCAAAGTGAGTAAAGGTTTGGTATTTTGATAAATGTATGACCAGTAGTGAGTTGGAGGTAAAAGAGTTATGATCACATAAACAAAAATATCTATAACAATCCAAAGATGATTTTAATGCCATCAACATGACTTCCAACTCAAGGTTTTCATGCTTGCAGTCGTGAAAATGAAAATGAAAGGAAGGTGCACGAAAGAGAAAGATAATAGTGTTGTTTTGTTTAAATAATTGCGATGAGTATTGAGGGTTCAAAACCCTTGTGTAGGCAGCTTGTAAGGAAAAGATAAGAATTGAAAAATGGCATGAGCATCTCTAAAAAGTGTAGGCCAGTAATAAACTTCTCTTAAAACTTTATGGGCAGTGGTATCCCCACCAAAATTCCCACCAGCTTCTCCTGCATGCAATTCTAGTAAGACCTTTTCTGCTTCATCTTTCTCAAGATAGCGCATTAGTACTCCATCAAAATTTTGACGAAATAGAATACCATTAATCAACTGAAAGGAGGCATATTTTAACCTTAAAACTCTTATTTTAGTGGGATCTACCTAACGGGGGGCTGACCCATGTTCAAGACAAAATTTTATATCGTCATACCAGGGACTAACAGAGTTTTGTGCACAATAGATTGAATTTTGATTGTGTTGTCTTGGGTTTGACATATCATTTTCTTCTTGTTGTCCTGCCGCTGAGTTAGCGACTAACTTGCATATCCCTTGGCCTCTCACTATTTGTGCTGGGGTGATTTCTATGTCATACTCTTGTAAGGAGGTGACCCAGTTCGCCCTTTTTTCACCTAGTTCCTTCTGCACTAACAGATTTCTGGCGGTCGGGCAGGGAACGATAATTTTCGTCCTAGATTTCAAAAGATAAGATCGGAAATTCTTTACTTCTTTAAAAACAACATAGGCTTGTTGATATACCGTTGGGTAATTAAGTTATATGCCTTTGAAAGCAGAGCTCATAAAGGCAATTGGGACTTCATTATTTTCGGCGTTCTTTTGAGTTAGGACAACAGCGTAGGAGCGGTCAGAAGCAAATGTGTAGAGCATGAAGTCTTGCGAAAAGTCAGGGCTCATGAGAGAAAGAGCGTCAATTATGGCCTTTTTTATTGAATTAAAATCTTGGTTTTCTAAGGGTCCCCAATTATATTGTGCGTCCTTTTTTATTAAATTCTGTAAAGGTCTCACCATTTCTGAAAAACTGGGGACGAATCTCCTTACAAAGTTTATCTGGCCTAAGAAAGACTGCATAAACTTTTTGGACGAGGGAGGGAAGAGTTTCAAGATGACTTGAATCCTTTCAAGGTCGATAATCATCCCTTTGCTTGACACAATAAATCCTAATAGCTTACCTTGTTCTACTATGAAGATAGATTTTTTAGGATTCAAGGAAATGTCGTACTTACGACATTGCTGTAGAATGGCTCTCAAATGAGCTAGATGATCAGTTTTGTTTTTCAAGAATAAATTAACATCATCAAGGTAAACTACAACATATTGATTGATTAAGCCTCAGAAAGCGATGTCCATCGCTCTCTAGAAAGTGGCACCAACATTAATGAGTCCAAAGGGCATTTTCCTATAAGCGTAGGTGCCCCATGGAGTGAAGAAGGTAGTTTTAAGTTGGTCTGGAGGAGACATCAGGACTTGGTTATATCCTAAAAAACCATCCAATAAGGATAATCTTTCAGAACCATATACCTGTTGAAGGATCTGTTCCATGGGTGGGACAGGGTAGTTGTCTTTATCAGACACTCAATTAAGGTTTCGGAAATCGACGCATAGTCAGATTTCACCACTCTACTTCTGGATAGGGACGAGGTTAGAAACCCATTGTGTGTTCCTAACTGAGAAAATTATCTTATCATTCAAGAGTTTATTTAATTCTTTTTTGACGGTCGGTTCGAGTTTAGGGTGCATTTTTCTTAACTTTTTTTGAAATAGAAAGGTTTGGGGTTTCATAGGAATGACGTGTTGTATGATGTTAGGGTCAAAGGTTTTTAGGTCGTCATACGTCCATGCAAATAAATCTTTGAATTCCTTAAAAAATTTAGTAAATGCGGCTTTCTCTTGTTCAGAACACCCCACCCCTAAATTAATGCACTGTGGATTATCATTAGTTCCCAAGTTTACTTTTTCATATGATAAAGAGGAACTATTTGTTTTACAGTTGATCGATTTTTTGAATTTGTCTTGAAAATCATAAAAAAATTCTAATCTAACTACAGATTTAGGGATAGAATTTACCATGTCCGATGAAGATTCAGGAGATCTCGGATCTGGTATTACCATGAAATTGTACAGATTGTCATCATGAGTGCATTCTTCGATCAATGCACCTTGCACCTTGGAAAGTTTCTTCCATATGCAGGAAACTAATAATTTTTTAATCGTCGTCGAAGACTCTCCAATTCGTAATGTTGTCAGGGACATATGGCCTGAACAACAGTTCGATGGAGAATGCATTCGGGGACAAGCCTTCTGCAGGAAAGAGTTTCAAAGCTACATTAGCTAATAAATCGGCTTCTGAATTATTCAATCTAGGAATAGAATTTATGTTAAAAGCAGAAAAGTTATTCATTAAATTCCATACCTCAGATTGGTAGCTTTTAAGATGCGGAGACAAGCAGTGGATAGAATCTCTTACCTATCTAACCACGATTTCCGAATCGCCAAAGACAGTCAAATTTTGAATGTTCATATCTAATGTTTTTCTGAGGCCCTGCAATAACGCCTCATATTCTGTTGTGTTATTAGTACATTCAAATTCTAAACTGCATGTAATCAGGGTTTTGTTACCTGCTGGATCAATAATAAAATAGCCCGCACCAGCTCCTTCCTTGGACTTTGACCCGTCAAAGTAAAGAGACCATATTTGATTTTTGTTGGGTGCATGAGACCATTGGGTAGAAAATGTTGGCTGCATATATGCCACAATATCGGACTGTTGTTCCGGGTTAGTGATAGCGGAAGTCTCAGCCATGAAATTTCCGAAAAAGGTATCCATCCCTTGTATTTCGGGTGAATCGACAGAAGGTGTAAATGGTTCATTGGGATCATTTAAATCTGTGACTGTGAACTTTAGGTAATGTTCACGATTTACCTTGATTTTGTTGGGCTTGCCATTCTCGGGAAGCCATAGATGAGACCAATCTATCACGAAATAGTCGTGTATCTGTTCTGACCAATCTCTTCTTAAAAACAAACCATAAACTTCTGGAATATCCACAACAATAATATCAATCACTTGATGAACTTTGGGGTTAGACGATAATCTTATAAGCACATTCCTTAATTTGCCTATAACTTTAACACCGGTTCTATCAAGTTGGATGATCTTTAAGGTGGATGGTTCAACTTCAGCATTAATCTTATGACACACAGACCATGGCATTACATTGGACGACGCTCCTGAGTCTACCATACAATTGTGCACGTTCCTATTAAATATTTTGAAAGTTAACAAAAATGGAGGTACATTTCTGCGAGTACTAATGGTGGAAGCTTGTGGCTTTTTACTCGCAACCTCTAAAGCTAATTTATCTACATTTGTTACATTATTTACATGAAGGTCTCTCTTCTTGTGAGGATCAGAATTGTTCTTAGCAGAGGCCTTCTGAGGGATTTTTGGGTTATTCTGAGAAACTTTGTTACTGCTCGGATTACCATTTTTGCTATTCTTTACGATATTCTGTAACATTTTTTGTAGAAGAAACGGAAATTTTAATAATTCATAAACAGAAATGTTAGCCCTTAAATTTTTTAGATCTTCAATTAAATCATAATCTAAGTTTGGGTTCACATGACTCTATTTAGTCTCAGCAGATTTAGACTGTTTTGCGGATAAATTCGTAGTGTTTTCAGAAGAAGGTTTGTTTGCTGTCTTACTCCTAGTATTGTAGGGATGTACTGTCTCGAAATTAGCTTGAAAAATGCTATCCGAGAAGTGTCCAAAAATATTCGGAGAAGATTCATCTTCTTCAACTGTCTCTTGTTCAACTACTTCCTCAGGGATCTCAGGGGGCATCAAGTTATCTTGGGCTTCTAGAATTGTTTGAATGGCGAATTGCAGGCTTTTTAGATTTAGGCCCTCGGTATTTGAATTAGGTCAGTTGGTGGGAAAAGGCTTCCTAAACGGGGGTTTGTAAGGCCCTTTTCTCGAAGAAGCTTCTTCGTCCATCCTTTTCAAATCTCTAACTTGATTTGATAGTTTTTGAACGACTTTTGTTAAGTTTTCTAAATCTGAGATTTCAAGTTGTGTTTTATTTTGGGCAGGTCTAGGGAGGATTTCAATTTTCTTTTTGGAAGACAAACTAGTCTCTATTTCATTGCTAGTAGTGTCTTTTAAGCTAAGGATTTCTTTTTCAATCTGACTGGCCTCTTCGAAGGCCTCTAACAACGTGGATTTATTATATCTCTTTACCCAAATGGCTATACTTTGATGTAAGGCTTTAGTATAGTATGCTATGATAATATTCTCAGCAGGCATCGAATCTGTAGGGATTCAGTTCTTTAGTGATAAGAATATTTTGTTAAAGTATTTGATTTTATCTTTGGGGTTCATCCTTAAACTAGAAAGCTCCATGACTAGAACATTTGGGGACTTATCGTCTCCAAACTTCTCCAGAAAGCAGGATTCAAACTTCTCCCATGGCACGGTCGTATGGGGATGCTGGGCAAAGTACCAAGTAGAGGCATTGCCCTCGAAAGTATAGGGGAAAAACCTATAGACTACGTCTTCGTGCTCGACATTACGGAGTCTAATGGCTAACATAAACATTTTAATGTGATCTTCGACGATCTGTTTAGAGTCAGAGTCAAACTTGGGGAGCCACTTCTCCGGATGTTTGGGTAAGGGATGCTGAGGCCCGGGTACAGCTACTGCATCTTGGTCGAGCCAGGGTCTGGTAGGATTATTTTGGTTGGCCATTGGTTTGGATGGTGTGGAAGGCTGGGAAGAGGAACTGCCTTTGTTAGAAGAGTCTCCTCTAGAAGAAGAAGGGGATGATGGAGGTGGTGAGGGTGGTATTCCAGATCCTCATGCAGTAGGAGTGAGGGTTGGATCTGTAGGGTTTAAAGTGAGATTAGTTCCTCCAAGTTGTTCTCTGATATCAGAGAAATCTAATGGTTGGTCCAAAGGTCAATTTGGTTATCTTAAATGGGTGAAGGCACTATCTGTTCTTATGAGAGATTGTCGGACAATCTCTTGTACATCACCACCTGTAGGATTTGGGGTTACTGGTTCAACTATGATCCGTAGATCGTTGTTTGATGTGGTTGTTGTTTGAGGGATGACGTTGTCGTTTGAATGACTTATTGTAACTATAGGTGAGTAGTTGGGTGGTGGAGGAGTCTTAAGACCACCTCATGCCATTAATAATTTTCAGGCCCTCCTTCTAGCGCCATTTGTTGATGGACGAAATTGACCGCTCATCAACTGGAGGGGTGGATCCGGTCCGAGGTTGTCTAAATAACCCAAGTCGTTTGGATTAATCCACTCTGATAGGTTTAGCGGCTCTGTTGGCCGATCTAAGTCCTAGGAAAGTGAAAGAACTAAGCTAAAGAAACTAATCTAAGTGAAAAAACAGCTACTGCAGACTATATACAAATTTAAATTATATATATACAGTTTACTAACTAATATTATAAAACAATAATTCTACTTATTAAATGTTTAGTTATCAATACAATTAAATATCGATTATATATAAAATATTTACAAAATACAAATTATGATAGAAATTTGCAAAATCATTTGTGAATTGTCTTATGACAGTGAAGTTATTATTTTTTATTTTTTTATAACTTTTATGAAAAAGAAATAAAACAACAGCTATCTAACTAAGCAATAAAAGTAATAATCTATACCATATATCTATCTAAACTACAGAGAATTCTCATATTAATTGACTATTAAAATACAAATGACAAACTGACCTGAAGTAGCGTTTCCTATTTGTCCTGTGCACAGTACTCGATTTAGTTGTTTGATGGGGGAAACTCGCACCAGATTTTGTAAAAAGATTCTCGTAAACAGGAAGCAATGATGCTCTTGAATATGAATGACAGAACAAACAAGATATATAGCAACAACAATTTTATGGTTTACAGATCATCACATTAAGATAAATCCTACTGCGAAGATTTGTACATAACTGCTCATTTAACAAAGAAGATTAACCTTATGTTCATTAAATTAAAACAAGGTAATTGATGTAAGTAAAATAAGAGACATCAAATATGGAAAATACTTAAATCATATCACATCAACCTGTAACAAATCTTGATATCTAAAGTAGTCAATAATTCGATTACAAATTGAAATGCACAAGAACTTGAACAAAAGTAATATAAATTGAAGCTAAAGCCGTACAAAAAATCCACTTTCATTCAAGTCTGTATAATCATCAGTCCATAGTCTTAGTTCTCCCAACAATGATGGATTGTTTACAAAAAATAATAAGTATATAAAGGCCACAGGATAAAACATTCCTTGTGGAAATTATCAAAAACTGTTTGCAAAAATATGGGAACAATCTCCCAGATTCCTATTTCTATCTAAGACTAACAACCTAATCCAAAACTGTGTAACAAAAAGCATGTTCTAAAATTCCATTATCGATCCAATTCCCATTCTATTGACATTGATATTACCCTTACCTTTTTTCTTTGCAAGCCTCTTGATAGGCTTAACACTATCTTTTAGGCATGAGTCAAGCAAGGTGTCGGGTAGGTTATCGTTTGGGTAGGTCGAGGGTTCAACAGTAGGTAAGAGTGTAGGAGGGGGAACGACAGGCCTGACAAGGGTTTCGGTGACCATGGTTTTGTCCACTTGACCACATTCAGGACTAGGAAAGCCATTCCTCAAGAAGAAATCTTTCCAACAATCGCCACTCAACCTCAAATGATGGACTATAACAATTTTAATTAGATAGTGGTGGAAGAGGCTGGAGTCAGCCTTCTCCCTCTTGAATCTTTTAGTCATTTTATACAAACTACGAAGGAGGAAATGTGTCATATTTAAAGGGAAATCTATGAAACTCATAAGCAGCCATAGGTGGTATAGGAAAACTAAACCGTATCTACCTTCGCATGTAACAAATTGCTTAATATTGGCCAAGAAATCATGCCACCTAGACTTAAGAGCTGTGACTGGCATACCTTTGTCACAACTGCTGATTTTCCTTGAGGTAAATAGGAGCAGCCATGGCACTTCATCCACCTTCGAATTCTTAAACCATTTCTGCCCCTTGGTTGGCAGACTAGTGGTTGAGCTGAGGAATTCCTCGTTCAATTCGAGTTGGATGTCCCCAACTTTGGCCCTACATCCATCGAATGTGAGGGAAAATAGTTGAGCGACTGCGAGGTTGAAATCCTCAAATTTTTCAATGAAAAATAACCATCCATTCCTCTCCAGGTCCTCTCGGGCGTTATCAAATAATAACAACATTTGGACGTCGTTGGGTTCTATGTGCACTACAGGAGCCATAGCAGATAGCACACAGTCAACAGGGTAATCGGTGAGGGGGTTTGAGAGGGTAGACACAGGACCAACTTCCCGTAAGTTTTCCCAAAACAAGTAGAGGCAGCCCGAAGTGCAAGGCAGACATTAATGCTTATGCGTGCAAGGGTGGTGGAGTAAATTGAAACCATGCAAGACTATCATGTTGGCATGTACAATCAACGACGCCTTGGTAATATTTTCATTCAAATCACATTCCAAAGCATTGTAAACCAAAAGTCAAATGGATTATCACATAATCATTGAAAACCATAAAACGCATAACCAAAACTCGATCCGAATGTTTAGATAAACAATGTCATTTGCATGATTTAAAAGAAACCAATATGACTAACATTGCACCAACGATTTGAACCCAAAATTATAGTATTCAATAAAACCATTGCACCAAGGATTCAATCAAAGACACCAAAATATCATTGCATCACGAACTTATAAATCAAAACCATATTAACAAAAGTTAAATTCAAAGTGAGTAAAGGTTTGGTGTTTTGATAAATGTATGACCAGTAGTGAGTTGGAGGTAAAAGAGTTATGACCACATAAACAAAAAGATCTATAACAATCCAAAGATGATTTTAATGCCATCAACATGACTTCCAACTCAAGGTTTTCACGCTTGTATTCGTGAAAATGAAAACGAAAGGTAGATGTGCGAAAGCGAAAGATAATATTGTTGTTTTGTTTAAAGAATTGCGACGAGTATTGAGGGTTCAAAACCCTTGTGTAGGAAGATTGTAAGGAAAAGATAAGAATTGCAAAATGGCTGCCAACACAGTTATGAGGGTAATGAGAAGGTAAAGGATGCAAAGCTTCAAACCTATAGAATACAGTTTGAATAGATGAAGATGAAGGAAGATGAAACTGTTGGAAAATACTTTCTAAGAGTAGAA
>JZKD02S1767162.1:638269-652130 GCA_000966675.3 Picea glauca
GTAATAAGGATTCACTGGTACAATGGTTTGCTTCTTCCATGGAGTCTGAATTTGAAATGTCTATGATAGGAGAACTGTCATTTTTTCTTGGTCTGCAAATTACTCAGAGGCCCGAGGGATGTTCATTTCTTAAGAAAAATATATAAGAGAAATGTTGAAAAGGTTTCAAATGGAAGATTTTAAACCTGTGGATACACCTATGGTAACTGGATGTAAATTAAGCAAGGATGATGATTCACCTGATGTTGATCAAAGCTCATATCGATCAATGATAGGAAGCCTGTTGTACATCACAACATCTTGCCCAGACATAATGCATGTTGTAGGAATGGTGGGAAGATATCAAGTTGCACCCAAATAGAATCATTTGCAAGCTGTCAAAAGGATATTCAGGTATTTAAAAGATACAATGACTTATGGTCTGTGGTATCCCCGAAATAAAAATCTTCAGTTGACTATTTATTCAGATGTAAATTGGTCAAATTGTGTTGATGAGAGAAAAAACACCAGTGGAGGAGCATTCTTCCTGGGTGACTCCTTAGTATCCTGACTTAGTAAAAAGAAAGGTTCCATTTCTTTATCAACCACAGAGGCAAAGTACATTGCTACTGCTACTTGTTGCACCCAAGTATTATGGATGATTCAGACACTTGCAGACGTAGAGGTAAAATACACTGCACCGATCCCAATTCATTGTGATAACACTAGTGCCATAAGTGTGTCTAAAAATCCTGTATTCCACTTCAAAACCAAGCATATTCCCATAAAATATCATTTTCTAAGAGAGCAGGTCACCAATCAGACTGTTCAGGTCCATTACATTCCCACTATAGAACAAATTGCAGACATCTTTACTAAACCCCTAGCCAAGACACCTTTTGAATATCTCAGATAGAAGCTGGGTGTCATTTCGTCTCACACGTAAAAGAGTCCATCGTATTAGGGGGAGCTTTGTATTATTTAAATATCTAATGCCTCCTAAAATTACTGCAACAGCTCAGGGGGAGCATGTTTTTTCTTTAACATTGATGTCAAAGGGGAAGAAAAGAATTCGGGTGCCTTAGTTGCCATCAATGACAAAGGGGAAGATTTTTGGCATGTTTTACAGGCAGCGTATGCTTGTCATTAATGGAAAGTACAACAACGATGATGGCTTGAGTATAACAACGATGTTCAGCAGTGCAGTGATAATCGAGGAAGAGTAGCAACCGTGATCATTGGATCAACAATTCAGAATTCCCGATGGCTGTCAGATCTCAATGTAGACAAGAGGAGCATGCAGATATGGAGGATTGGTCTCAGGCATTAGATCCAATCATGGGATCCGACCATAGTTGGATCAAGGAGAACCTACACATTCTTTAAAGTGAAAGGAGTAGCGGGCTCACAAAATCCCGAAAGAAGGAGGACCGTCCATCATCAGGCAGGACACGTGGTGAAAGATTGTCAGTTCGCTGACTGGAGAGTCAAAGGAACAGGGTTCCCTAACCTCTTGAAATCGCGATATGTGAAATCATGACTTAATCTGAGCCATCAGATCAATATTTGATCTGCACCATTGATCCCATTGCATTTCAGAGTTTCGCGGATCGAGAGTTGGAGATGTCAAAGAATAATAACCACAAGAATCTCAAATCGCGATATGTGGAATCACGACTTAATCTGAGCCGTCAGATCAAGTTTTGATCCGGACCGTTGATCCCAGTCCATTTCGAAGTTTCGTGGATCGAGAGTTGGAGATGTCAAAGAATAATAACCACAGGAATCCTGAAATCGCGATATGCGAAATCACGACTTAATCACAGCCGTCAGATCAAGATGTGATATGGACCATTGATCCGACCCCATTTCGGAGTTTCGTGGATCGGGACTTTGAAGTGACAAGAACACTGAACATCAATAATGTTGAAATTGCGATATGCGAAATCATGACTTAATCTGAGCCATCAGATCAAGGTGTGATCTGGACTATTGATCCAACTCCATTTCGGAGTTTCGTGGATTGGGACTTTGAAGTGACAACAACACTGAACATCAAGAATGTCAAAATCGCGATATGTCAAATCACGACTTAATATGAGCCGTCAGATCAAGGTGTGATCTGGACCATTGATCCGACTCCATTTCAGAGTTTCATGGATCGAGACTTTGAAGTGACAAGAACACTGAACATGAAGAATGTCGAAATCGCGAAATGCGAAGTCGCGAAATGATCTAAGCCGTCATATCAAGTGTTGATCGGGACCGTTGATCCCATGCCATTTCAAGGTTTCGAGGATCGTGACTTGGAGATTCGAGATGCCTCATCTCCAGATTCACAAAATGCGAAATCGTGAAAGCACCTTAGGCATAAGGCTGTGGTCACAGCCCTTGGTCACATCAATGAGAGATGGAGGAAAGAGCTAGAGAAACCAAGCTCCTTTTCGGGGATTGGAATGTCAAGACACATGGTCACACAAATGTTGAATTGTCGAATGCCGAAATGCCGAAATGAATGCAAGATCCCATGGAATCAATCCAACAGTGCAGGTGAATTTGAACAAGATCGGAGGGCTACTATAGCACGACACAGTGTAACTGCCAAAAACCACTGATGGTTTCTGCCAGAGGACTCGAAGACACTTGGGGATGATTGACAGAGAAGGTGAAGAGTCTCTGGGAATATTCAAGAGGGAGGAAGATGTTTGTGGA
The DNA here is from genome assembly GCA_000966675.3 of Picea glauca. Lineage (NCBI taxonomy): Eukaryota > Viridiplantae > Streptophyta > Pinopsida > Pinales > Pinaceae > Picea > Picea glauca. The sequence goes on from JZKD02S1767162.1 coordinate 640,961, forward strand.
GGTGATGGACAGTTGGATGAGCATTGAGGCCTGTAAATGGAATAGAGAAGGTGAGCTCGACTGTCACAGAGAAGACGAAGAGTCTCAAACGAACTAGAGAAGTTGAAGAGTCACGATGATGATCAGACAGAGCACTCAAGTTGTGGAGGAATTTGGTGCGTAGTGAACATGAAGAGGCATTGCGAATATTGCATGGACAAAGACAACAGAGACTATAAGAATGTGGAAGAAAGAAGAGATGAGGGTTGTTGTTGTCATGGGGAAGGATTCAAGTGTGAGCAAGGAGGCAGAGCACAGGTGCAGAAATGCACAGTAGAGGAAGGTTGCATTGAAGGGATATGGTGCAGAGAGTATAAAAGGTAGAAGAATAGAAAGTGCAAGGGCCATGCAGAAGACATTGATGCAAACAGAACTAAGTAGTGTAACAGAACAACGACAAGGCTGGTAAGCCATTGAATAACTTTATATCACTGTAATAAGTTTTAGTAACAAGGAATTTATATCCCAAGGTGGTTGGGAGGTGCTAGGGAGGACTGGTGTCCTCAAAGATTCAAGTGAGTGCTTGAACACAGGGAGTTGGTGCTTCCCTCTAGTTGGTGCTAGAGAAACTAGGGAGTTGGTGCTTCCTTCTAGTTGGTGCTAGAGAAACCAGGGGGTTGGTGCTTCCTTCTAATGGGTGCTAGAGAAAATAGAGAGTTGGTGCTCTCAACAAGTTGCAACTTGCAAAACCAGAGGTTGTAGCCTCACAATGAGTTGGTGCTCATATGTATGATAATGTAAAGAATGTAGATAATACTTATCATATAAAGAAAAAGAGGTTTTTACCATGTATGGGTTTCCTCAGGAATTATCTGTCTCTGTCTTTCTCATATATGTGACTGATGTTGAATGTGCCTTTGTTTATTTCTCTGCATTATTGTGATCATCTTTGAGTGCCTTGTAAATATTTTAAAAGAAGCATAATTGTTTAAGCAGGGTAACAACTGATTCACCCCCCCACTCAGTTGTCCAACAATGCTTTCATTTAAAATGAACCCTATAAGCCCAAGGAAATCATATCCATAGAAGATAGCATGATTCCTAAAGGCTTGACTCCTTTAGAGAGTTTGTTTTCATCGAGTGATGTAGGAAATAAAGAGAAGCAAAAAGAAGAGGAGTTGAAAAGGAAGGTGGGTGAAACCATATCCTTGAACATTGGGACACCCGAGTCTCCAAAGAATGTTAAAATAGGTGCCCAATGTTCTGATGAAATGAAAATGAATTTTGTCAAGCTACTTGGTGAATTTCAAGATGTTTTCGCTTGGTCTTATGAGGATCTTCGTGGTTTTGATCCTAGTCTTATACAACATGCCACCCCCATCAAGGAAGGCATAAAACCAACTATGCAAAAACAAAGACCTAGCAACACTGCACGAGAAGAAACTACTCGAAAGGAGTTGGAAACACTCTTGAAGGTTAGGATCATATTTTCGGTCAAGTATTCTGAATGGGTTTCCAATTTGGTTCATGTTCAGAAAAAATCGATCAGATCAGATTATGCATTGATTTTCGCACATTAAATCAAGCTAGTATAAAAGATCAATTTCCTCTCCCTAACATGGAAATGATTTTGCAGCAAGTCACAGGGTCACAGATGATGTCATTACTTGATGATTTTTTTAGTTATAGTCAAATCAAGGTGAAAAGGGAATATGCATACAAAACCACCCGTATTATTCATTGGGGTACCTTGACTTTCGAACACAAGCCTTCTAGATTATATGTTATGTGTACCACTTTTAAAAAATCTATGCAAATAATTTTCGACGATTTGATCACTAAAATTATTCATGTTTACCTTGATGATCTAATCATGTACTCTAAAGGACTATCAATTGTCTCAAAGTTTCAAAAACTATGGTTGGGTCCTTTCAAAATCTCTTTTGTCCTGGGTACTAACTCTTGCATTATAAAATATTACAGGAGCGATTGTTCTCCTACAACACTAACAATTCTCACTTGAAACATTACGTGGAACCAACTTGAAAAGTTTTAATGTTGTTTGGATTTTCTGTATATTAGTAGGTCTAGCTCTGCTTTCATTTTTCCACTGTTTTTCATTTCTTCTTTTACAGTAGTTTGATTTATTCTTCCTTCTTGATAATTTTCCTGTTGCTTTTACATTTCTGTCATTTTATTTCTACTGTTTTAAATTTCGTAATCTTAATTATGTCATGATTTTTATTTCTTTTCATCTTTTAGAGTATTTTGGTCAAGAATAAGATGTTGGATCAGTTCTGCCAAAGTGACACTCCTGCAAGATATTGTTAGTCAATAACAATCAAGCTTACATAGTTGTTACAATGTTCCCCTTGAAAGAATAATTGAATTTGTTATCTGCTTTCACTATTGTCTTATAAATAAATTGGTTATCTCTCGCTTATGCTTTCCATTTCTTCATCCATTTGAGAATTTAAAAGAGCAAGTCCATAAAATTTTCTCCTTGAAGTAAAGAGAAGGTTCCAGTTGAATGATTATTCATATAGGGATAAACCCCCTCATACTTAACATTTTTCATGAGTTATTCCCAAATTCCCGGTCATTTTTCCATTAAATCCGCTCACTTCCCCCTGTTGCAAAATCTTCCTGGCTATATATTCTTGATCTGTTGTTCTTGGTCTACGAAACCATGTGTTTTGAGTTCTTAATCTGTTGGAAACATATTTCCCTGTGGAGTCGCTAGTTTGTTGACGATAAAAATCGCAACGAGGATTTCACCTGCAAAGTATTGCTAAAAGCCTATTATTATAAGCTAATGATATATATAATACTAGTAGGTGGGACACCCTTGTAGATTGGAGGATCATAGATAGTCTTGTTACACATTTATGTTGCCATTCGATGATTCTTACAGGGTTCTACATGATTGATGGTGAAATATTGGTTTTATTGTGACATAATGGCGAATGGATAATGCATTTTATATGTGGGTTTCATTACTTTAAGATCTAAATTCCATGTATGAATGGCTTGTATTCACTTTTATTACAATTCTATTAGCACCATGATTTATTACATGTTACACCTACACAAGACACATGTTAGTCATAACAAGAGATAAAAGTAGTATGGAATAAATCTAAGAAAGAAAGCTATGCTATGCTATGCTATACTATGAGAAATTGAAATTTAAAAAGGGTTGATATTAGTCCTAACTAGCAACGTTAGTGGCTACAAGATTTTATTTGAGTTATATGGCACACATGTGATATATGTTATAGTATGGTTTTGGATTAATGGTTAGTATGGATCGGGTGGTGCATTTGGCAAGTAATGTATGCAAGTTTCGATGCATGGATTAATGTTGGTTGGTTGTCGTGTACTATGTACTTGAATGAAGAGAGGATGGAAGAAAAATCCATTTACTGTACGTCACTCCATACTTATCTCATTGTCCATCACCCTATCTTAGTTATTGTTCATTTGATTTTCGCTATGGTTAAGCTTCGATATTTAGGCGAGGAAGAAATTTCTCGACCAAGATCACATTTTTAAGGCCATTTGGTTACATATATGTATTCTTTGCTCATCCATTACCTCTCTCTATTTATGAAATAAATAATGGATCGGTGATGTATTGGTATGTGTTTTTCTTGAGGCTGGAAACTGTGTAAACTCGTGGTGTTTCTATGGAATGGTTGTTTGTGTGTTATTCATTGCAAATGGAAAATTGGATGGTTGAAGTCATGATTTCATTGACTATTCTGTGTGAAGGAAGTCATGATGGCTCTCTGTTGTCTCTATGGGTTTTTGTTGGAGGGTTTCATTCGGTTTGGACTTACTGGTCATCTTCTCACAGTCTTGTAACCACACTCAAACGTATTTGGTGTTATGGGGTTACTGTGTATGATTTGAACCACCTTTGGGTCACTGCATATCATTTTCCACCTAGTCATGGGATCGTTTTATGTTATTGGTATCTGCAAAGTTCGTTATGGTGGCTATTATGCCAAGAGGCTTGCTTTAGGGTTGGTTGTTATTACTTGGGCTCTACATTTCTATCAGTATTATTCGACTTTTTGGGGAAACCATGAGGGTTACTCCCTTGTGTGTTTTTGGTGTTGGTTACTGGCTAGTAAGAAATCTATGTTCTTTTGCATCATGGTCTACCCTATCTAGTGTGAACAATCACCCTGTCTTGCAAGATAAAGGTTATGTGGCCTATGTGTCCACCATGTTGTCTCGAAGGGTTATCACCTGTTGTTGATATGGTCGACTCCAGTATCCTTGTGTTTAATGATCTAGCGAACCCTTGACTATTTTATTGTATTCATTGGTGCCAAGCCCAATTTTGATTAACTCAACAGTCACACTCTGTCAGTTATCTAGTTGACTGTTATAGTTGTTGGGTAGTATTAACCATAGTTTTGATTATTGTCTTGTCTCTGTTTGATCGCATGGTTGGAGAGTTGTGATTGGAAATGATAATTTTTATACAATTGACGCCTTTTTTTTATTAAGGTTGGTTTTCATTGATGTCAACCCTTGAAGAAATCCCCGTAGCACAAAGGTTGGGTAATGGACCCAAGATTGTTTGATGTAAAGATGAATCGTTATTGTCTTGTCATGGTTGATAATAAGTAGAAATGGATGAACTCCAAAGTGGTCCCCTTATGGTGAAAGCCCTCACGGGAAAATGCTTTGCAGATTGAGTTATCCTAGAAGTATGGTTAGAGAACCCATGCTTATTTGTGGAATAATGAGATGAATGTCAATGAATTTTCAGTGAAACTATCCTATATGGATAGTTCTTGTCATGCCATTTCCGGTGGTATGTATAATTCCACATAACTCCTCACGATTAGAGAGTTATTCCATGAGAAGTTGGAGAACCCAGGTTTGGGTAATGGATCCAAGTTTGTTTGATGGATAACGGTATGATTTGAGATGTATTTTCCGCTAATACTATTCTATATGGATAGTACATGTCATTCCATTTATGGTGGTATGTGGAACGTCACATAATTCCTCATAGTTTGAGAGTTATGGCCTTACGAAGTTGGAGGACCCTCATATGTCATCTAGAAGCCCCAAAAGGTCAAAGTAGTCAAAGTGGTTTAAGTTCTTTTAAAAAGTAAATAATAAAGTGAAGTGATTAGTGTACTATAATTCAAAATGAATAAAAAATAAATTAATTCAATAATAAATTTAATGGATAAATTAGAAGTGGGTTAACCCTAAAATAAGGAAAGTGGGCAAAGTGACCTAGAAGATGTTTTTAAGGAAGCTACTTGGAGAGTATCAATAAGAGGAAAGGCTCTCTCATTTAAATCAAACTTGAGAATATTGAATACCTATAGGTTTCTAAGGTAACCAAAGGATATCTAATCCAAATTTCTAAGGGAATGTGAAGAAAAGAAGGCCAGAATTCAAGGAAGGATAAATTCTTTTGATGATGCTTTCTAAGGTATGTTATTTACAGGTCATCTCACCATTTCCAAAATAAACTTTTTTCTAGAATGATTTAGACCATGAAATTTATATTCCATTGAGAAAACATATCCAAGTATCTGTGGTAAAAAATTCAGCCTGTGGGTCATTGTATTTTTGGAGTTACACTCCGTGGAAAATAGGGTGTGTGGCTAGTCCTGAAACTAGTCAAAAACAAGTGTTTCGGGAAAAAACGTCATAAATTATTCATAACAGATCCAAATTCAGTAAGAATTTTTTTTTGGCTAGAGTAAATTCATTAGTATTCTGTGTAAAATTTTCATATCAATTCAAAAAATATTCCGTGCAGGGCACGCTCTACAAGGTCTCTCTCTAGAATAAGCCAGAATTTAGCAAGGTGTGTCATTTTTGCCATAACTCATTTTCTAAGAGTTTCACAGTAGTGACACCTAGAGGAATTGCATAAAACACAATGAATAACATTGTGTATCATTTTCATATATTAATTCATTACATGTACAAAGTTATGATTATTTCAAGTCAGGGTTGTTGACTAATCCAAAACTAGTCATGTGAGATTGAAGAAAAGTTTGAGGTAAATGCTAGTCTCTTGTTGTTTAAAATTAAGGAAGGTTTTCAGGTATGTGATCATATAAACCAGGTCTATTACAAAGTTATAAATCATATTTGGATGATGAAATTGATGAGGGATTTTGGTTGAGGTACAAGTTGGGTACATGGTTGAGACAAGTAGTTGATGCGTTGGCACATACATGAGGTGTACAGTTGATGATGTTGGTACATATTGATGATTCATAGTTGAGGAGTATTTGAAGAATGATTTTTACATACTTGGAACATGGTTGGTTTCACTTGTTTATGGTACAGGTTGATTACAGATTGTTTGGTACAGGTTGGTGCATGGTTGATGCACTTGTTTATGGTATAGGTTGATTATAGGTTGAGGTACAGGTTAATGCATGGTTCAGGTTTATTGGTACAGGTTTACATCGATCTATCTCAAATTTATATTGTGACAGTGGTTCCATCATTCTACTTCTACTTCAGGGCAGTTGGATGGGGCAAGGATAGGTAGTTGTAGCCACCTTCCAGTTGTAGCTGGAGAACTTAGGGGTTTGTAGCCTCCTTCTATTTCTATCTAGAGAATCGGGGAGTTGGAGATTCCCTCGGGTTGTAGCCTGAGAAACTAGAGGGTTGGAGTCTCCTTCTAGTTGTAGTTGGAAAACAAAAGAAGTTGGTGCTTCCAATGAATGTAATTCTTCAAGAGATATAAGAAAAAACATTATGTGGTTTTCTCCTGATTTCCACGTAAAACACTGGTGTACTGTGTATGTGTGTGATTTTTCATTTCTTATTGCTCATTATTAGATAATAATTCTACATTGTTGATTTCGTATTACTGATTCACCCCCCCTCTCATTAATCCAACAATTGGTATCAGAGCAGGTTCCTTCAGAAATCAGTTTAACCACTGAAAGGTAGATCATGGAGAGTACCAACTCATATAAAAATGGAATACCACACTTTGATGGATAGAAGTATGTTTTTTGGAGCATAAGGATGAAGACATATAAACAAGAACAGGGGTTTGAAATTTGGCAATCAATTGTAGATGGATACACAGTACCAACAATTCCAACAACAAATGACAAAGTAGTGAAACTTGGTCAGAATAATTCCAAAGCTACAAATTCACTTTTTAATGGTCTCAGTGAAACAATATTCACCAAAGTTGCACATTGTAAATCCACTAAAGAGATTTGGGACAAGCTTCGAAATATTTATGAAGGAGATACAAAATTCAAAGAAACAAAACTTCAAACTTACAGAGGTCAGTTCGAACAACTAAAAATGAAGGAAGATGAGAACATTGCAGCCTAGTTCTTAAGAGTTGACGAAATAGTGAATGCAATCATAGAATTGGGAGAAGAAATCGAAGAATATGTAATTGTTTAAAAGGTACTAATATCTCTTCCTATGAGATTCAACGCTAAGATATCAGCACTAGAAGAAATATCATATTTGAACTCAATAAGCATGGACAAACTACATGGAATCTACACAGCATATGAAATGAGAACTTAACAAGAAAATCTAGATGTAAAAGAAGCAGCCTTCAAAGCATCCAAAAGATCAAAGCAAAAGAAAAAGGAACAAGAATAATATAGCAGCAACAACGACGTCTTGGAAGTTGATGAAGAAGTGGCCAACTTCGTCAAAAGACTGAACAAGGGAACGAATGGTAGGTATAGAGGTAAGATTCCTTTAATTTGTTTTAATTGTGATGGTATTGGTCATTTTGCTAACAAATGTCCTCATAAGAAAAAGAGAAATGATGAAGGTTATTCAAAAGGAAAACACACATATAAAGTCAAAAGAACTACAAAGAAATATTTCAAGAAAATCTTATGCATCAAAGAAGACATCTCATCATCAGATGAAGATGAAATCAGTGACAGTGAGACAGGAAGAGTTCTATTCATGGAAGTAAAATATTCTGACAAAGAAGACTCTGAATAAGAATATGAATAAGCTAAAGAAGGATATGAAGAATTTGAAGATGAAATTGAAGAGGCAGAAGTTGACTATCGAGAAGAATTAATGTGTTCCATAGAAGTTATCAAAAGAGAAAAGAAGAAAAACAAGAAACTACAAGCATAACTAGACAAGAAAAAGGACACTCAATAACTAGAACAAATGATCACAAGATTGAAGGTTCAAATAGAAGAAGAAAAAAGATTTGAATAAGCACTCAAAGAACAACTAGAAGAAAAGGACAAGATCATTAGAAACTTGGAAGCAGATATTGTCACACTAAGAAAGGATATTCAAAAGAAAAATATGCAGAATAGATCAAAAGTTTTGGATAACATTATCAGAAGTAAAAAATCTCATATTGACAAGTTTGGACTTGGATACAATCAGACAAAAAAGGGATCAAGCTCCAAAACAAAATAGCAAGAAACAAATCCAAAAAGCTATGTAAGAACAATAAAAGGGGATAGGAATATATACAAGGAAGATTACAGGGACACTCCTCCACCGAGAAGATTAAGATTTCAGAATCAACAACAGACAGATAGGCCTCAAGAAGAAGAAGGATTCATAAGAGCACCTTCTTTCTGAAAATATTCAAATCCCAGGTATCAAACTATATTTTTTGGATGTTGTTATGCATGTAATAATTGTGGACATAAAGCTTTGAATTGCATAGCTAACAATAGGAACAATAACAACTTTGAGAGTCATACACAAAGGGGTTACTCAAGAAGACCTAGTTAAACACAAAGAAGAAGTTACAATAGGTTTGAATCTTTGAGCATTGAAGTGGAATGTTACAAATGTAACCATTTTGGACACGTGGCCAAAAATTGCAGAATGGCAGTCCCTCCTAAAGAACCTCAACAGAATAACAACAGTCACAGACAAGCACCTCATAAAACGACATGGATAAGAAAGAAAGATCAGTATAGCAATGAAGAATGCACAGTCGCTCTACAATCTAAGCAGAAGAAACATGGTTGGTATGTTGACAGTGGGTGTTCAAAACACATGACAGGTGATAGAGACAAATTTATTACATTGCGAAAGGAAAGAAATGGATCAGTCTCCTTCAGAAATGATAATTCAACCAAAATCATTGGAGAAGGCACAGTCTGAATTGGGAACAAGAATAAAAAGGCACAAAATGTTCTACTGGTAGAAGATATGAAACATAATCTTATAAGTGTGAGTCAATTGTGTGACCAAGGTCATAAAGTTACTTTCGATTCACAAAAGTGCGAGATAAGAAGAGAAGGTTCAAGGAAATTGGTCGATACAGTTGCAAGAACTTCAAACAACATATATGTGTCAAGTGAAATTGGAAATGAAAAGTGTTGTCTAGGAAAGAAAGATGAAAGTTGGCTATGGCACAAAAGAATGAGACACATGCATTTTGATAGCCTTGTCAAAGTCAGCAAAAGAGAAGCAGTCAGAGAAATTCCCCAGATCACAAAACCAACCATAACTTTATGCAAGCATTGTTAACAAGGAAAGAAAACAAAAACCAGGTTCAAATCAAAGGAATATTCAACAACAAGACCACTGCAAATTGTGCATATTGATCTAGTTGGACCCACTACAACAAAGGGATTAAAAGGTGAGAGATAATTTATGTTATTAGTTGATGATTATACAAGAATGACTGTAGTTTTTATTTCTCAAGAACAAGTTAGAAGCTTTTGAAAACTTCAAGATCTACAAGGAAATGGTTGAAAATGAGATGGATTCAAGAATCAAATGCTTGAGATCTAATAATGGAGTAGAGTTCACTTCAAAGGAATTTAAGGACTACTGCAATAGTCATGGAATAAAAAGGAAATTCTTCGTTTCTAGGACACCTCAACAAAATGGAGTTGTTGAAAGAAAGGATAAGATAGTACAGGAAATGGCTCGAACAATGCTAATGGATTCCAAATTGATAGATATATTTTGGACACAGGCAATGCATACAACAGTTCACATTAAAAACAGAGTAATGCTCAGAAACAACACTAATAAAACTCCCTACGAGCTATGGAAAGGAAGACCAACAAATGTGAAGAACTTCATAGTTTTTGGAAGCAAATGCTACATCAAAAGAGATGGAAGAATGAGAAAGTTTGACTCTCATGTGGATAAAGGAGTACTTGTTGGTTACTCAAGTACAAGGAAAACATACAAGTGTTTCAACCTAAGATTGAACAAAGTTGTGGAAATCATCAACATAACAATTGATGAAACAGGCAAACCAGAATCAAAGGAAGAAGAAAACAAATCAATAGAACAACTTTTCGAAGAAGAAGAAGCATAAGATGAAGTAGAAGAGGAAGATGAAGATAATCCGACAGAAACAGAAGAGAAAGTTCAACAAGTATCTCCAAATACACCTAGAAAACGAGTACAGAAGAATCATCCTTCAGATCATATTATTGGAAACAAAGATGCAAGAGTTGAGACTAGAAGAAAAATTCGTTCACCAGAACAGAGACACCTAGCACTCTTATCTACAATTGAACCAAATTGTTTTGAATAAGCCAACAAGGATGAATTTTGGAATAAGGCCATGAATGAAGAATTGGATCAAATAGAGAAAAATGACACTTGGGAACTGGTTCCAAGACCTAAGAATAAGAATATGATCGGCACAAAATGGGTTTTTAGGAATAAATTAAATGAAGATGGACAAGTTACAAGGAAAAAAACTAGATTGGTATGTAAAGGATATGCACATATTGAAGGAATCGACTTTGAAGAGACATTTTCCCCGGTTGCCAGAATGGAAGCAATCCGGTTTCTTTTAGCCTATGCATGCTCCAAAAATGTTAAAGTGTTTGAAAACACAAGTATTCCAACAGAGGACGAACACCTTCAGTAACCACTCACATAACCAGATCAAAAATCAACACACCGATGTTTTCATGTGGTAAAACCCCTACGGGGAAACATCCACGGCCCCAACCAACGCAGCCACTTGGAGCAGTTTATTAATGCAAAGAAAAAGATTACAGAGAGATTTTACAAGAAATTTTCTCACAATCGATCATCAGCAAATGACCCTCCATGCTCTTTAAATAGAGATCGTGGACCAATTGGGTGTTAAGCCACGGATCAATGGCCGTTAAGATAGAGGAGAGTATGAACCGTCGGATCACTCTATGTCGGGAACATATCGTGACCGTCGGATTTCCTAACTACA
>JZKD02S1767162.1:652140-664818 GCA_000966675.3 Picea glauca
TATATGATACTTTACACCCTTGTTTTATATGCATAACTACAATGTTGTAATCCTCCATATTGAATGAATTCAATAGTTTTGTTGCATATTTGGCTTGTGATATGAAAATGTTGCAACTTCATTATTCTATCTAAATATAAAATCAAAGAGGTCTTAAGGTTTGTGATTCCAAATCCTTGTTTCAACCTCATATTTAGCCTAATCAATGATCTTGTCATTGTTTCTAGGGACAATTATCAAATCATTCACATATAAAATCATCACCATCAACTTGTCTTCAACCTCACATTTTTTGAAATTGACCTCTTTCAGATAATTGTCTAATTTTGCATGTCAATCCCTATGATCCTATTTCAACCCATGCAATGCCTTGATTATTTTTTTAGATATTTTCTTCACTATTTTTTTCTTCAAACCCCTTTGGTTAAAACATGCATATCCGAATCTCCTTAGTCAAATCATTTTTTAAAAACTCACTAATTACATCCATGCAATACATTTTTTAGTCAAATTATGCTTCCGTTGATATGATAACTTTCATAGTGTTCCACTTGCATATTCGCGAAAATGTTTTCAAATATTCAATACCCTCTCATTAACCGTACCCCATAGATCATTTCTCGACATGAGCCTTGAACTCTTAGAATCTATCAAAATATTCTCCAATTTTCCAATGAAAGTAGACCTAGATGTATCTAGAGAAGTCATCAATAAAAGTGAGCAAGTAGCGAACCTTGCTGAAAGAAAAGGATGTAAATGGATCTACCACATATTGTGAACCAACTCAAGGACTTTTCAAGCCCTCCAAGCCTTCCCTTTGTTGAGCTTGTCCTCTAGAGTCTTTCCCAAGGCACAACCCAAACAAACTCCATCTAAGAAATTGATCCAAGGAAGACCTGTGACCATATCCTTCTTATTGAGATGCTAAAGATAGTGGAAGTTGAGATGGCCAAACTACTCATGCCATAGCTTGCTCATAGAATCTGAATGTGTAAGAAAAGTAGTAGAATGAGAATTAGGTACAAAATGAGAGAAAGCATACAAGTGAGCTCATGATAAGCCTTACCAACTGCAAGAAGTGCATTGTCTTCAAGTTCCCTGATGGTGATAGAATATGGAGTGAACTCAACTTTTCTTCCATTTTGGGAAATCTGATAGACAAAGAGGAGGTTGGATGATAGATTAGGAACAAAGAGGACATCCTCAAAAGTACCAGTGCCAACATCCTTTCACGATAAAATTTATAGGAGATTCGTCCCCAATGAGAATGTGGGGCACTGAACAAGGCTCTAGCAAAGAAAATTGTTCTCTAATGGAACCCATGTGATGTGATGCACCTAAGTCAAGAATCCACTATTGAGAAGAATATGCATTAGCAATAAGTGCAATTGTTTTCCCTTTTCCTGATTTGGAAAAATGAGTAGAGAATTGTTGTGAAGAAGGAAGATTAATGCTTTTCTTTTTCAGAATATGCTTTAGCTCATCGATCTGTGTCTTATGACAAGCATGTTCCTCATGAAAAACCTTCCTTGTAGTAATTGCAAGTTGGCCTATCCTTCTTTTAAGAATTCTCCTTTGAATAAAAGGAGTTGGAATCTGCTTTTGGGGTAAATGATGACTATGCTTGATCTTTCTATGACTTCTTCGTGGACTTCTTTTGTTTCTTGTCAGGTTTCCTTGTCTCTTTTTGTCCTTTTGGATGACCAACCAACAAAGCCTGAGACTAAGATGGCTTGAGGAGACCCATGGAAAGAAGCTTCCCCTACTCATGCATTGAAATTTCTGAAAAGGAAGCAAACAAAGACAATGTATATGAAGATCCAATTGGATTATTGTGGACCTCACTCAATGTCCATGCTAGGTTAGGTTTTCAAATATGAAATTAACTAGTTAATCCTCGGTACCATCCTTGGAATGAGGGGAATTCCTTGATGGGTTTCCTTAAGATGTGCATTTTGTAGAGAAAAAAAATAAAATGTTGCATCCACAACTTAACCTAATCTTTTATATGATACTTCACACCCTTATTTTATATGCATAACTACAATGTTGTAATCATCCTTCTTGAATGAATTCAATCGTTTTGTTGCACATTTGGCTTGTGATATGAAAATTTTACAGTTTCATTATTCTATATGAATATAAACTCAAAGAAGTCTTAAGGTTTGTGATTTCAAATCCTTGTTTCAACCTATACTTATCCTAATCAATGATCTTGTCATTGTTTCTAGTGATAATTATCAAATCATTCATATATAAATCATCACCATCAACTTGCCTTCAACCTCATTTTTTTTTAAATTGACCTCTTTTAGATAATTGTCCAATTTTGCATACCAATCCCTATGAGCCTATTTCAACTCATACAATGCTTTGTTTAATTATTTAGAGTTTTTCTTTACTACTTTTTTCTTCAAAACCCTTTGGTTGAAATATGCATATCTACTTAGTTAAAACCCCTTTTTTTTTAAATCACTAATTATATCCATGTGATACATTTTAAATCAAATTATGCTTTTATTGATATGATAACTTTCATAGGGTTCCACTTGCTTATTTGTGAAAAGATTTTCAAATAATCAATACCCTCTCATTAAGTGTGCTACTTAGGTATCTTGCTTTGTATTTTTTTATCAATCCATTTTCTTTTTTGGTTATAGTTTATCATTCGAGTTATCTTCTCTTCATCTAGGAAATTTTGAAACTCTTTCAAGTCAAAACTTTCTAAGTTAACTCTATATTCACTTTATATTTATACTTCACTATTATGTATTCTTAAAAATCTGTTGTATTTTTTTATCAATCCATTTTCTTTTTTGGTTATAGTTTATCATTCGAGTTATCTTCTCTTCATCTAGAAAATTTTGAAACTCTTTCAAGCCAAAACTTTCTAAGTTAACTCTATATTCATTTTATATTTATACTTCACTATTATGTATTCTTAAAAGTCTGTATTATTTTAGTTATCTCATTTCCACGTATTAGATTTAATTTTTAAAACTATTTCCACTTTCTAAGTTAACTCTATATTCATTTTATATTTATACTTCACTATTATGTATTCTTAAAAAGTCTGTATTATTTTAGTTATCTCATTTCCACGTATTAGATTTAATTTTTAAAACTATTTCCACTCTCCTTTAAAAAGTAACCCCAAATTATTTTATACCGAGTAAATACCAAGAACTCATTAAAGCCACAATACATATAGCCTCAAATACAAGAAGGAATAAATTGTAACATGTTTCTGTTCTCTAACTTGACGTGAACGGTAATGGAAATCGACTTTGCTTCCAAAACGATAAGCCTCACAAAATTTGTCTTCCACCTTTTTCATTGGTGATTCTTTTACCATCTGATTTTTTTAATAAGGTGCTAAGACTTTTATAATTTAGATGTTCATATAGTAAATGTCACAAATTGAGAAAATTAACATTAATTTACTAAATGTAAATAGTTGAACTTAATTTAGTTTGTTTGTTTAAAAGTCCAAAAAAATCTCATTAATGAGTAATGTGACAATATGGACATGTATTCAAAATTCATTTGAGATACTCACATTCAAAACAACTCGTTCAAAATCTTCTTGGTATTCATCATTTATATCGACGTGTAAATATTACTTTATATGTTATCTAGCGAGCAAGTCAAAATCACCCAATGTATTTACACTATGAATATTATTAAAACAAATAAACTATATCTAATGTATAAGATTTGGTTGAAAATCCACTCAAGAATGCAAATGAATGAATGAAAGCAAATCTAGAAATAAAAAATGAACAAGAATAAATTATATACTATTCAAGAGAATGCAAAGCATACAATGAAAATGAGATGAGATGAGATGTTCATATGAGAGCGATGGGTGACTATATATAGGATTTACCACCCAAGAGAATAAAAACAAAATCAATATGGGATAAAGTGAAAAGTTCCCTAAGTACACTTAACCTAATGTGAAGAGAGCTAAAGCGGAGAACTAAGAAAGAACTAGATAGATAAATAACCTTATTCAAACTATCACCCTCACTTAGTGCAAGTTAGGGGGAATTGTAAACAAAGATCCAAAGATGGGTCCCAACTACAAGGCTTGATGAGGTACCCATGTACAAAATATCCCCTCAAATAGAAAAGGAAGGAGAAAACCTAGTCGAAAAAAACTCCCCCCCATGAGAGGATGAAGCAAGAAGGGACAAGTGACCCCCCAGAAGAAATGTCTCACACCCCCAAGAGAGACTAAAGATGGAAATACTTTCTCTCAGTGAAGGTTTTGGTGAAGATGTTTACAACCTGCTTTGTTGTAGGACAATAATGCAAATTGATGACCTTCTCATGAATTAGCTCCCTAAGAAAATGCATGTGGATGTCGATGTGATTGGTCTTCTGGTGATGAATTGGGTTCTTCGATATATGAATGATGCTATGGTTGTCATAGTAGATGATCAATGGATTATGAAAGTTGATGCCAAGTTTAGTGAGGATATTTTGAATCCAAATAGCCTCAGTGGTAGAATTAATAACCCCTCGATACTCAGCCTTAGTCAAAGAAATAGAAATGGCATGTTGCTTCTTGCTCTACCAACAAATGGGACCAGAACCAAGGTGAAAATTGTAGCTAGATGTAGAATTGTGATCATCAAGATCATTGGCCCAATCAAAATCCATGTATCCAAAAAAACCTGAACTTGTGCCTGTTATCCCCATTTCCTAAGGATAACTAAGGAGATGATGTCTCGAGGCCCTCAGGTTGCAGACATGGAGTATCAAGAGATAGATGGATGATAACATCCACTTGCATAGACAGAGGACTACCTCACCACCATGGATCTTAGATTCATCACGATGGTATCCACCACACCAACTTGCTTCCAGAAGACATTAGATCTTGATCTATAAGGTACAAGCTAGGTATTATGGTAAGTGTCATTTCAATATTTGAGGCATTTGAGTATGTTGCATTTAAAGTTGCTTTTGATTATGTAATGTTTTCTTGGAAGTTATGCTCTTTTCCCCATTTCACCTTGGTGGTTGACATTATTCCCTAGTAAGTGGTCACCCTTAGGGATGGGTTTTCTACTCGGAGGTCCCATTAACAATTTATCGTGCCACTCCCGATCATACTTATCACTTTTCACCGCTTCACCCCTTGTTCGTCTCCTTATATTTTTGGATTTCTGGGTGTACTGACCAAGAAGGGATTGTCCCTAATTTCTAGATGTTTTCCTAGGGATCCCGAGGAAAATGAAATGTCTCTCACAAGAAATTGATGGGACCCATGAAAAATAACAATGCAAAAATGCCAACGAAGGTAGAGCATGTGTGGGCAATGTTGTTTATGCTTAGGTAGAAGTGCCACACATTGTTTTCAACTTGGGGAAGCATAATGTGACAAAGGTAGAGTTAAGGTGGGAAATTTTTTGATTCCCCACCTTGGATTCAACCTAGAAACATCCTAAAAAAAGGGGGCAATAAGTTGGTTTGGAAAAATATGCATTGAAAATGAAGGTGCAACACACCCTCTACAAAGGAACCCATAAATGAGACACCATGATCCCTTATATGTCATGAATCCCATGCCCAAAATTATTGCCCCTATCTAGTTCATATTCTACACGTGGCTTAGAGGGGGGTCCACCTGGGAAATACTCCTTGATTTAGGGGATGATTCACCCAATCAGTCACTTTGTCAACCCTCCCATACCTAAACTTGGCAAGTTGCATAGGGTATTTGAGCACTTGTTTAATTTGATGAGGTGGTTTTTGATGCACATGATTAGGTGACTCTTTTATTGATTTCATTTACTTATCATGATACATTTGAATTGAGATCCTTGGAGGGCATATTCATTTTCTTTGCAAGACCTTGCTTGGTGGACAGTCTTGGAGGAACAAGCCTAACTTGGGCTTTCTTAGGGAAGAAATTCCACATGGTGGATACCATGGCCCACACACCAGATGAACGAAAGACTTTGGATGCTTGAGAGACACCTTGGATTACCTCACCTATCCCCTACAAGCCCAACATTTGGCCTTTGGAGGTCAAAATGTCACATTTAGAGGGCTTGACATCACCCTATGGCTAGGGTTTGGTATGGTGGTGTGGTTGACTAACACTTGGAACCTTTTGATGGAGAGAGGCTTTGGTTTTATGGAGGATACCCTAGTGCATGAGAGGGATGCCATTGGAGGCCCAACACTTCACCTCCAAGCTCCAACAACTTTCTAGAAGTGCCAAAACGTCACCCTACAGCGGGTTGATGTCATCTTTAGGGTTTCTTATGTGCATTTTTATGGTTAAGTTTGAATTTAATATTGTAAAGGGGAAAAGAAAGGGTTTTTGATCCATTAATTTATGGTTTACCCTAAAGTTAAGTGGAAAAAACACTTTTTACAGGATTTGTATAAATAAGGATAATTTCAATTTCATTTTCATGTAGCTCTCCCATTTGGAGAAGACTACTTGGCTGAAATTTGTGCCCCTCTAGGGAAAATTCTCTCTCTCTCTCTCTCTCTCTCTCTCTCTCTCTCTTGTGATATGGTTTATCTCTTGTCTTATGGAATGAAATGGTGCGCCATCTCTTGGAGGCTCTTTCTCTTTTTTTGGTGGTGAAAAATACTTGGTAAGTAGGGTTTATCTTGGCATTTCTTTGAATTGGTAAGGAAAATCTGCACTTTGTCAGGTTTCTTTCTTGTTCCATGATTGTTATTGGTTAGATCCTTCGAGGATTATAATTGTTTACAACCTCCACCAAGTTTTATCATTATTATTATTTTTCTGAAAAGGCTATTGCAAAGGTTGCTAGGAGGCGTAAAAGTCATCTAGAGTACCTTTTCCTTATCATTTGTGGGTTCAATTACCCTTTTTTCAACATAATATGTATATCCTTGTTTCATTAATGCATTCCATGCATTTTGATGCCATGTGTTGTAGTTGTATGGTGTCAAAAATGAAAATTTAAAGTCACCCATTTGTGAAGGAAAAGAGAGCAGAAGTAGAAAAAGATGCACAAGAACAATCACACCAAGAGAACACCCCTTTCGTCGAATCACTTAATAAAGAATCCCCCAAAAAGAAAAATGATTTGGAACTTTATATTTATTACAGTTATAATTTCCACCAATAAGAGAACACTGAGTGTACTTGACTTTAATTCCTTTACAAATCCTCAAAAAACAATCGTGTGCTAAAAGTACAATTTTGGCACAATACCAAGTGAAATACGCAACACCACTACCAAGTACATGAAAAATCATGCACTTTCAAAAAATGAATCACCTCAATCCAAGGTTGTATGCAAAAAAATTATCCTTTGAAGTTCTCAAAATGAGAATTGTGAAGTGTCTAATGTGAGAATATGAAAATTATGGAAATATGTGCACCAAAATTAGAAATTATCTTCACTATTGTGGAGAGAATGAAAAATTGGGTAAAAAAACAAATTTCTTGAGAAATAGATTGGAAGCCCAAGATACGAGCTTACAATTTTTTTTCTTGAAAAGCCAACCTGCTCAGAATGTCTCTAGGAAGCTCTGAAAAACTTACATTGGGTAAGTAAAAATAGATCCCCTCTAGAAACTGGTGTTTTCTCCACACTTTTATGATTCTCCGGATCATTTGAGGATGTAAAAGAAGAGCATACTCATGTACTTTGAAAAAATTATCTCTACACTCATATTTCTAAAAAAATTGCTAACCCACAACTAAGAATCGCTCTAATATCATGTAATATTTGGCTGAAAAGCCACCTAAGAATTCAAATGAATGAAGGACAACAAATCTAGAAATAAAAAATGAGCAAAAATAAATTGTATTCTACTCAAGAGAATGCAAAAAATATAATGAAAATGAGATGATATTCTCATATGATAGGGATGGGTGAGTATATATAGGATTTACCACCCAAGAAATTAAAAACACAACCAATATGGGATAAAGTGAAAAAGTACCTAAGTAAATGTAAGCTAGTGCAAAGAGAGCTAAAGCGAAGAACAAACTAAGAAATAATTGTTAGGATCTTTAGACACTTAGGAATTAGTTAAGATTAATTTGGTTTAATGTGTCGTTAGGTAAAAAGTGTGTTTCTATAATATGCATTTGTAGTTAGGTAATTTGACAGTCACAATATGTTCTTGACATAGAGTGATACGATGACTCATATTATCCTCGATCTTAATAACTACATTCATACATGTCTTGAAACCTGATTGGTCCATGATATCTATTTAAAGAGCATGGAGCATCATTTGTCGATGATCGATTGTAAGAAACTCTCTTGTAAATATTTTTCTTTTTCATTAATAAATTGCTCGAAGTGGTCACATTGGCTGGGGCGATGGATGTTTCTCCACATGGGTTTTACCATGTAAAACATCAGTGTGTTGATATTTGATATGGTTGTGTGAGTGGTTACTAAAGGTGTTCATCCTTCGTTGGAATACTTGTTTCATCAAACATGGTATCAGAACACATTTGAATACCCACACTTAGATTACTTGTCTAATTCAAAACACTTAGATTTTTGTGTTTGGACCGCCAACTAGATCTATATGAAGATCAATGCATATATGTTATTCTTGCTAATCTTTGTAGTGCATAATTTATTTTTGTATCTACCTTTTATGCCACTAGAGAAGCTCTAGGGAGTGCTTATAAACAACCCTCTCTTGAGTGTTTTTGTTATTCTCTAATTTGAGAGAAAGATAAGCTTGTGCAAATTGGATTGATTAGGAATACAGGTACATCCAACAAAGCCTTAGTGGCCCAATATAAACATAAAATCTAAGAATCCCAAGAAGCAACATCCTCACCACAACAAAAAGAAAAATAAGGGTCCCAAACCCTATTAGCTAGGTTCCACTCCTAATGGTGATAAATGATCCAGGTGGATATTGGTGGCCACCCACCTATTCCACTTGGACCCACACCATTATTTCTTTCAGTTTTCCATTTTCCTTAATTGTAGCACAATTTACTATTTTTAGCAGTTCTTCGGGTCCTGAACTTCCGGAGCTGTTTTGAGGCCCTAAAAGATGTTTTTTTGGGCATGAATGGTCTGACAAATATGAGTCCATTCTGGATTTGATATTTGTTGTTAGCAGTGTATTCCTCGGATGGATATTTCTAACGATGTATCATGTGCGTCAAACGAAGATAGTATGCCAAAGTTACGACCCCAGGAAATTGATGTACCAATTTACCCCAATGGGGCCCATATTTTGGCGTTTCATCTCCTAGGGTTAGGTTTTTGGATGTTAAGAGTTTTCCATTGTTTCTCAGTAATATATAGGCCTTCGAGCCTCATTGTAATAGGCATTTCAGAAGCCAGTAGCCACCACATCTCTTCTCAGAGACAAGCTACTAGCGCCCTCGCTAGTTTATTTCCATTCTGTCTGTAAGCATTTTTCAGTCATTTGTTATTAATAAAATGAAGTCTTATTTCCACTGCATCTCTGCGTTTATGTGTATTTATGTATTTCATTGTGTTCCTACATAAATCCGGACCAGTGGTATTAGAGCGGTCTACTTGTTCTCGATCTTTCCTTGCATGTCCCCAACAAGGTCGGGGTATAAGGAGTTGGGGCTCAATCTGGTTGAACCTTTGCAAGATCAGTCTCGCAAACCCAGACGACCGCCCATGGGGGAAGAAAAGAAAGATGACAGAGCAGGAGATCCTATCAAAATGTTGCTCGAGGAGGCCCTCAAGAAACAAAGGAACGCGATGATGGACAACTTTGCCTAGATTCTTCAACGGATTCCCACTAGTGGCGCATCGACATCCAACAACCACTCTGGAGGCGCTACTCCTTTTAAGGTACAAGTAAACTTTGACATTCCCATATTTGAGGGCCAAATAGATGCAGATGTCGTAGATAGATGGTTGAATATGTTAGAAGGATATTTCTCAGTTCATGAATTTTTCGACCGAGAAAGGATTATTTTTGCACTCCTCAAAGACGCCCCCCATGTCAAGGACTGGTGGGAAACCTACTCGGAGCAATAGGGTGAGGGGGAACCCTCTCTGTTCTTGGACACACCCACTTGGAATTATTTTCGAGATGCCATCAAGGAACAATATTATCCTGTGGGGAGTTATGAGGACAAATACATACAATGGACTACGCCGCGACAGCAAAGGGACCAAGATGTGCATGAGATGACGAATCTGTTTCATACCCTATGCACAAAGTTGGGTATCAAAGATTCATAGAAACATTTGGTGTTAAAGTACCACAGTTGTTTGCACAAATACATTCAGGAGGAAATGGAGTTCCTTGACATCTCCTTGCTTGGTGTGGCATACCGATATGATGCCAATATTGAGCAGAAGTTCAAATAGAAAAAGTGAGACTTTGGGTCTATGAATCAGAAGCAAGGGAAAGGTACCCCCAAACTGCAGAACAAAGGACCAAGCCAAGGCGGGGTGGCCTAGGATAACCCGCCAAAGCCACAAGAAAAGAACAACACCACGAAGCCAAAAAATGATACAGGGAAGTGGTGTGAGTTTCATAAGAGCTCCACTCACAACACAAGTGAGTGTCGTGCCACACAGTCACTGGTAGCCAAGTTGAAGGCTTCTGAATCAGATGCATGCTTCGAATCTGAATCATAACCCGACAAGGGGAACAATAGGGGAAGCAGATTATCGATGCAGAGCCCAATGCCATCATTGCCACCACAAAGATTCAGAAGGAGGAACCAAAAGATCTAGAGGAGGCGAAGCGTTTCTTCCATTCCAAGATGTGGGTAAAGGGTTCCCCGTTGCAGTTCATTGTCAACAGCGGGAGCCAGAAGAACCTTATCTCGGTAGAGGACGTGAAGTGGTTGGGCTTGATGACTACAACACACCCACAACCATACACCATCGGGTGGTTGCACCAAGGACGAAACCTCCGTTTCAACCAACAATGTCACCTTCCCTACAACATCAAAACCTTAACGGATGAGGTATTATGTGACATTGTTCCTCTTGATGTTTCTGATGTATTATTAGGCCAACCATACTTGTGGAAGCGACATTCTATGTATGAGTCCAGGACTCGTGTTGTTATTATCACCTTGGGAAATAAGTTGTATAGGATACCAGAGATAGCACCACCTACCACCATCTCTTTGGTTACTGCAAAACAATGCAGTAAGCTCATTTCCAAAACCAGGAAATTTTTTTTCCTGATGATCCACCCTGAAGGAAAGAGGAAGAATATGGCCATGACCTCTATACAGGGCCCCACTACACGAAAAAAATAAATGGATAAGGTCGTGGAGGAGTACAAGGACATCTTCACCTCTCCCATAGGGGTGCCTCTACACTGCCAGGTCAAGCACCCCATCTATCTGACCCCAGGAAAGTCGTTACCCAATGGGCCCATCTATCGATGCTCTATTATGGAGAATGAAGAAATCAAGAAGCAGATTCATGAGTTGTTGTAGAAAGGTCACATCCGGCCGAGTTCATCACCCTGTGGGAGCCCGATCATGTTGGTACAGAAGAAGGATGGGACTTGGAGACTTTGCATTGACTATCAGGAACTGAACAAGATCATTGTTCGGAATAAGTACACAATCCCATAGATTGATGACCTTCTGGACCAACTCAAGGGGGAGAAATATTTCAGCAAGATCGACTTGAAGTCGGGGTATCACCAGGTACCAATCGAACCCTTTGATGTGTGGAAGACTGCCTTCAAATCCAAGGAGGGCCTTTTCGAATGGTTGGTCATGACATTTGGGTTGACGAATTCCCCTGCAACCTTCATGAGGCTAATGGACGACATCCTATAGCCATTCACCAACTCATTTGTAGTGGTGTACTTGGATGACATTATGATCTTCAGCTAGACTTGGGAAGAGCACCTCCACCACATCCAACAAGTCCTCCAAACACTGTGACAACACAAGTTGTGTGCCAATTGGAGAAATACACTTTTGGCATGACCCAGGTTCAGTATCTAGGATACATTATTGATGAGCAGGGGGTGCATGTGGATCCAGCAAAGATCCAAGTCATTCGGGATTGTCCAGCCCCAACCACCCTAATAGAGCTCCGCAGCTCTTTAGGTCTTTCCAATTTCTACCGTAGGTTTGTGTTGGGATTCTCTCATATCACTTGGCCCTTGAGTCAAGTCACCAAGGGGGGAGCTAGAGAAAAATTATTTTGGTATGAATCTCAACAGAAGCTGTTCGGGTAGTTGAAGCATCACCTCTGCTCTGCACCAGTGCTCACATTACCAAACTTGCAACAACCATTTGAGATTGAGACAGATGCCTCTGACTATGCCATTGGGGCAGTCCTTACTCAACATGGGCATACAGTGGCATATCACAATGAGACACTTTCCGAAATAGTCCGGAAGCATCCCATTTATGACAAATAAATGTATTCCATTGTGTATACTTGTCGGAAATGGAAGCATTACATTTTGGGAAAGGAAACGGTCATCCACACAGACCACCGACCCCTGCAGTTCATACAGACACAAGGGAAGTTGCAGAATGATCACCATCAGAAGTGGTTCACATACCTGTAATAGTTTCATTTGAACATTAAGTACAAGAAAGGCAACACCAATAATGTTGCAGACTGCCTCAGTTGACCACCCATCGTGGCGCTAACCACTGTGCTCAACTCTTGTGGGCACGAGACTTCCGATTGGCCACTTCTCTACACAAGTGATCCA
>JZKD02S1767163.1:11426-25634 GCA_000966675.3 Picea glauca
GTTTAAGAAATATCCTGAACTTCTTGATGCCATTCTTGACAGCAAGAATTTCCTTGTGTGATGATGGGTATCTTGACTCTGTGTCGCTGAAACATCCAGAAGTATATATACATACTTCTTCCAGTTTAGGGCCATTCTTTTGAAGCAAAACTGAAGCCCATGTATCATGAGAGGCATCAGTTTCTAAGATTAGCTGGAAATATAAATCTGGAAGATGCAGTCTTGGCAGGTTCTGGAGTTTTTGCTTGATTATTTGGACTGCTTGGGTCATCTTGTAATTCCATGGAATAGATTTACTCAATCTTTTCTGTAATATCCGAACATCCTTAGCTTGATTTTCATAAAATTTCTGGATATAATTGAGACATCCAAGGAATCTCTGAAGTTGCTTTGTGTCCAAAATTTCATCAGGGAATTCTGATAATTTCTTCAAGACATGACCTTGGAGTTCAACCTCTCCTTGTGAGAGAATTAATCCAAGATATTCGATTTTAGTTTGTGCCCAACATAGCTTAGATTTGCTGAGCACCAGGCCATGTTTATACAATAAATCATAAACACACTGTAAGTGTTGTACATGATTTTTCAAATCAACTGAACAAACTAACAGGTCATCAATATATACAATAACAAAACTCAAATGCTTAAAAATATCGTCCATCCTTTTCTGAAACTTAGATGGAGCATTCTTTAAGCCAAATGTCATAACCTTCCATTGATACTGTCCCTGTGGAACAACAAATGATGTCTTATATCTGTCTTTGGGGACTATGCCTATCTGCCAGAATCCACTTTTAAGATCAAATTTACTGAAGACGTTGCATTTCCCAATCTTTGAGAATAAAATTTCTTTGGAGGGCAAAGGAAATATTATGGGTAATAAAGCTTCATTCAAAGCTCTATAATTAATTACCATTCTTGTCTTTCCCCTTTTCTGCTCACTATGTTTATTCACATAAAAAGCAGGACATGCCCATGGGCTTATACTTTTCTCAATTAATTTTCTCTGCATTAGTTCACCAATTTATTTTTGACAATATTCAAGTTCTGTAGGTGACATATGGTTAGCAGAAGCTTTCTGTGGTCTGGGAATATAGTCTTCTTTATAAGGCAGATCAACAAAATATTTCTCTCTGGTCCAAAAAGCATCAGGATAATCAGATGTGCAGTCTGATTCTATTTTATCCTTAATTTATCTTATAATTTCCATCCCATGCTTGTTAACATGAGTAACTATCTTTTGGATCCAAGCAAGTTGACTAGCAGACTTTTCTACATGTTGTGCAAGTATGCTAGTGGCAATTCTGGTATCAAAAGTAGATTTACTAGAAATCTTTAAAGATTTACCATTAGCTGTTAGCTATACAAATCCATTTCCTACAGTTAGAGGAAGACACTTATTCACAAAGTCTTGGCCTAAAAGAATATCTACTCCTGTATCAAAACTGTACAGAGTTACTAGTACTCTTTCTTCCTGGATGTAGATAGGAAAATCTGGAGCTATATGTTTAATTTTCAATTCAATTTTATTAACAGCACGAAAGGATATATCTACAGGTTGCCAATAATATTCAGGTATGGCTCCATGTTTAGCACAGGAATTCATTGCACCAGTATCTACTTGAGCATATAAAGTATATTGCAGATATCCGTGAGCTCTAATATTTACAGAGATGACTAATCTGTCATCTAGGCCTTTAACTATTTTGAAACAATCAGCTCCTGGATCATTTAGAGATATCTCATGTTCCATTTCTTCATCACGTTTATTTTTGAGATATTCTAATTCTTCTATTTGTAGTTTCGGGGTTTTCCATAAATCACGCATTAATGCTTATTTTTCTCTAACTTCAATCTCAAGTTGATAGATAGTATTTTTCAATGTATCAGTGTCTTGATTTAGTCTTTGTTTGCTCAAACTCAGCATCAGTAGGAGTATAATGGTGAATATTCACCACGCTTGGCTGCTGGATGGCATTGATTTGGGCAGTAAGAGAATCAATCTGAGAAGCATAATAGTCGGAAAGACGAAACCATAGATCAATATGTTCTATGTGATCAATCTCAGAATGTAACCCATTCAGATGAGTTTTTGTTTTGATCACATCTTGTGCAATGTCATCCAAATTTGGCGCAAGACAAATAGATTGATAATTTGAGTAATTTTGAAGTCTAATAATATCCTGAGGAGGATCAACATCAGATTTCCTATATTTAATAAAATCTAAATCTTCTACCATATCATTTTGGAATTTAGGGATGTGATTCCCTGGTCCTAGACTTTTGTATGGTAGTTCAGTCCTTTTCTCTCTTCCACTTCTGGGTAATGGAGAGTCAAACATTTTAATAGACGGGACTGCTAGATCCTGGCATTCATAACATTCAGCATGCTGACCATGATGTTCAATCTTTGACTGATAAGTTCTGAAATTCTTAGGAACTGATGGATAAGAAGTATCTTCAGAATGTACAGAAGGTTCTTGGGTAGGGAATTTCTTCTTACACCAATAGCAATCTTTAGAACCTTGAGAGTGGGTTAGTAAATGGTCATCTAATTTAGATCTACCAGAAATAGGATTATATACAGGAGAAGAATGTCTTGCAGAATCAGATCTTGATGTACTAGTAGAAAGATTAGAGAACTGTCTTTCAAGATTCTGTATTCTTGTACTTTGTGACCTTCCTAGATTTAATACAGGTTTTCATGTATTGTTAATTGCAACAGAAAGTTCTTTTGGCATAGGAGGCTGTATTTGATCAGAAATGGGCACATATTTTGCAGACCATTCATCTATTTCTGTCAGTTGACAGAAACCAAGAGTTAAAGGGGAAACGTTTCCCGAGCCCACCCCCCCCCCCCCCCATAATTGTAGCCTCGTGAAGGCCAAGAATCATATGGACCTTGACAAATCTAGCTTCAACTAAAGGTTTGGCGAAGATATTAACAACCTGATCATCTGTTCTACAATATTCAAGAGAGTAAATGTTCTCATAAACCAACTGTCTCAAATAGTGAACATGTAGCTCAACATGCTTCATCTTACCATGGGAAACATGATTCTTAGCAACTTGTATAACACTCTAGCTATCATAGTGTAGATTTTAACCTTGTACAATAATTACTACAAACATATTCTCAATAAAAATAGAAAATATACAATGGCACACATAAACACATTACACAGAGATTTTACCTTGAAAACCCAAACCAAGAAAACCAACAACCTGTTTAGAGCCACACCTCTAATATTCTATTCACAATATTCATTTTTTACAATAAAATATACATATAGGATCCCATGACATCAAAACCCCTAATCCATTGACATGGATTAGTAAACAACCATAATTCCTTAACCGAAATTAGAAAACCATTAACAAAAACCATATTCCGAAAAAACTCCAAAAACATACAATTTTTTTTCTTAAGGGATATCGCCCTTGAACCCCCGAAAACCTTCCATATGGGGGGTGCTAAGCACCTCCCAAACCCCCTTTTCTCCCATATCGGTGTACAGTACATGGGATCAATTTTTCAAAGAATATAACTCAAAACCAACATTCTCCCACTTGTTGTTTTCTTTGCATATAGGGGGTTACACAATTACATATTCAACAATCTAGGGAAATAATTCCCATATATCCTCTACACCAAGAGAAATTCTTAGTTCTCACATAGTTTTTTAATGAATTTGAAACATTCTCCAAATTTTCCACCTTTATCAAAAACACCTTCTTGTCTTCAACCATGTCTCTCACAAAGTGATCTTGAACATCAATATGCTTTGTCTTTGAATGGCAAGTCAGGTTCTTCACGAGGAATATTGCACTATGACTGTCACAATCTATCCTTACAACTAGTTGTACCAACCCAATACATGAACACAATCTCTGAAACCATACTGCTTCCTTGCTTGCATGGGTGGATGCTATTCAACTTCTATAGTTGAGATTTCCACTATAGAATACTTTTTTCTCATTCAACTGATTTCTCCTCCAAACAGGTTAAACACATACCCGCTTATAGATTTTCTACAATCCAAATCCCCATCCCAATATGTATCCATGAAGCCATGCATTTCCAACACTCTTTCCAATCATGGTCTTCCTTGGTAACACAATCCATAACTGGTAGTACCACACAAATACATGAAAACTCTCTTTACTGATGTCCAATGCTCCTTCCTTGGTTTTGACATATACCTGCTCAAAACTCCCACTGCATGTGAAATGTACGGTCTAGTATATACCATTGCGCCATAAAAATTCCAACCACACTCGCATATTGAACACAGAACATGTCCTCTTCCTCTTCATGTGTCTTGGGACACTGATCCACATATAATTTTGCACCTACATAAATAGGAACCTTGACCTGTTTACATTCCTACATATTAAACCTCTACAATATTGTCTTGAAATATTTCCTCTGATTTAACCAGAGTTTCCTATTTTCCTGATCTCTTTTAATTTCCATTCCCAAAATGAAATTTGCAACACCAAGATCCTTCATGTCAAATTTAGAGGACAACTGAGTTTTCACATGTTGGATAATCTCCTTGTTGTTTCCTATAAAAAACATATCATCCACATACAAGACCAAATAAATAATATGATCACCAATTAATTTGAAATACACACAGTGATCCACTTTTCTCCTTGTGAAGCCAAGTCCCAACATATAAGTATCAATTTTTTRATACCACATCCTTGGTGATTTCTTTAACCCATATAGATAAATTTTCATCTTGTGCATACCAGCTCCTTCTTTACCTTCATAACAAATCCTTTTGTTTTCTTCATGTAAATTTSTTCTTTCARATACCCATGTAAGAATGTTGTATTTGCATCCATATGTTCTACTTCAAAATAAAACACAACAACAAAAAATAAAATAAATATAATAGAAGTTAAATTGACAACAAGAGAAAWWWTTTCACCAAAGTCAATTCCCTCAACCYGRGAACAACCTTTTGCTACTAACCGAGTTTTTTATTTCTCCTCTTTTCCTTATGCATTCAACTTMTTTTTAAACACCCATTTTCTTCCAATGGGATTTCTTCCAGTCGACAACTCCMCTAGATCCCTAGCCTCATTCTTATCCACGACTGCCATTTCTTCAACCATGGCCTTCTTCCAAASTTTTCCATCCTCTTAATCTAATGCCTCCCTAATAGTTCTAGGATCATCATCAATAATATACAAAGAAAAATTTGAATGTAAATCATGTGGAGTRTACCTTTTCGGTTTCCTTCTTTCCTGAACCGATCTTCTCAATACATGAGTATGAGGATSTTCTTTTTCTGATTCCTATTCTTCTGTAGAGTTTGATTYATCATCCTTCAACTCAAACTGTATTTTCTYTGGTTCTTCCTTCCTTGATAGGAMTTCTTGTTTGACAAAATATTTGATTTATCTAAATACCACARCTCGTCTATACACTTCCTTCTTAGTTTTTGKKTTCCAAATATTAWAACCTTTCAAACCATATTTATACCCAATAAAGATACACTTTTWARCCTTTTTATATAGCTTACTCATGTTTTCCTTTGGAATGTGAACATATGCCTCAYGCCAAATACCCTAAGATGTGTGAGAGAGGGTTTCTTAMCAGTCTATACCTCATGTGGAGTCTTTTCATCCAGTGTTGATGAGGGTGATCGATTGACCATGTAACATGCAATACCCACTRCATCTACCCAAAATTCATGTCCTRACCCRACACCACTAAGMATGCACCTTGATTTTTCCATCAACATCATGTTCATCCTTTTTGCAACTCCATTATGATGAGGTGTATATGGAGTATTMTTCTTCCTTGATATACCTCACTTCTTACAAAATTCTTTRAAATCATTTATGCAGAACTRTTCACCRTTATCCATCCTCAACACCTTAATTCTTTTCTCTGTTTGATTCTCCACAAGAGCCTTAAACTCTTTAAATATGTCAAWGACTTCAGATTTCTTCCTAAATAAACATATCYRTGTATTCCTCAAGAATTCATATATAAATTACACARAGCACACAAATTTTYCYAATGATGGAACTGACATAGGTCCAAACACATCATTGTGCACCAACCGTAAAATTCCCTCTGCCCTTGTTGCACTAGAGGRGAATCTTACCCAATTCTSCTTCCCATATACACAATTTTCACAGAAATCAAAATCCATAGAGAAKTTAGACATACCTTCAACCATACATTTACCGTGTAGTAATYGAAATCCCTTMTCTTYGATATTCCCCA
Organism: Picea glauca; assembly: GCA_000966675.3. Taxonomy (NCBI): domain Eukaryota; kingdom Viridiplantae; phylum Streptophyta; class Pinopsida; order Pinales; family Pinaceae; genus Picea; species Picea glauca. The sequence goes on from JZKD02S1767163.1 coordinate 17,677, forward strand.
GTCTTTGATGCCACAACATRACCTTTTATCCAGAGACTRTAGGAGTTTTTTCTTCTTCAAATCCAATCTCAGGAAAAATGGAACTATTACACCCATCACTAATAGTGCTTTCTTGCARCTTATGCAGATTTCCAAACCAAACTGCCTTCAACAAAACCATTTCTCCTTGAACCATCTTRTAGGTTTCTTTMTCAAACATTKTTTTACCCCTGCATCGTCCATTTTTCTTACAAAAATAMAAAATTTGGCYAGTCTTGGTATGTGCAGAACACCAAGGAGTGTTCTAGTCCTTCCATCCATGAGCTTCAACTTGAATTTTCCTTGTCCTATGATTTTTKCCATCGAATCATCACCTAGGAAAACATCACCTCCATCATACCTTTCGTATTCARAGAACCACTCSCTATGAGGATTCATATGAAAGGATGCACCTRAGTCAACCAACCATACCTCAGAATATGCATYTGTGCTCAAATAATCCAAGTCCACATCCCCTCCTTCTTCCTTGGAGTTTTTTTCTTTTGTAGAAGGAGAATMTTCATATCCCTTCCCTCTCTCAACACTATTGGATCTACATTGCTTCTTGTAGTGCCCTTATTTTCCASATCTCCAACATACCTTTACAAAAATTCTRAGAGATTTAAATCTACCTTGAGATTTAGATATCCCACTTGAGTACTTAKATATATTTCTTTCTTGGGAGMATCCTCTTGCAAATAATTATTTTGTGCTCTRTCCTTCCATGTTATTCCACCTCATCTCCTCYRACAAYAAGGATGAGACCACATCATCAAAACTTAAAGTAGGTGTATTACTACATATGGACACAAGATGTAACACACCCAACCCCCTAAGTAACATTTTAAGGGATGGGGAATTAAKATTTTTCCCTTCTTATACTATCTCAAAACCTTCATGTGAGARTACCATCATCTTTTGATCAACAAGAGCTTTCCAATGACTATAATCATGCTCAATTCTGAGCTCGGGATAAAAAGTTATGGTCTTCTGAATTTCCTTAGGCTGTCAYGGTGATCCAGGTGGATATCGGTGGCCACCCACCTTCTCYAATTGGCTCTAAACAGTTTTCTGGCAATTTTGGTAATTTACTATYTTTAGCARTTTTTYGGGTCCTGAACTTYTGGAGCAGTTTTGAGGCCCTAAACGATGTTTTTTGAGAAAACGGGGAGCAACRTGGATCGCAGATKGATGTTKCTCACCCAAAAGTTGTATTCCTCGTATATATCTTTCCAACAAGCTATCGAGTGCCMCAAACRRAGATTGTATGCAAAAGTTACGCCCCTGGGAAGYTGACGTATCAACTACCCCCATCGGGGCCCACAAACCTTTTGGATTTTCATCTTCCATGGTTAGGGTTTTGGATTTTACTTATGTTAAAAAGGCYCTTAGAGCCTGATTKTAATMTTCATATTYTCACAKATGCGAGTAGCCGTCACATCTCTTCTCAGAGATAAGTTGYCACCATTCTAGCGAGTCTTTCACTCTGTATTTTAYAGTCTCTGTACATTTATTTCATTAATAGAAATCGTGTATTACTRTATATCTGTGACTCTTGCTATTTCCACTATATCTCTGTTATATTGTTKTCTCTCTTGCAATATCTCTAAATATTTGTGTTATATCTYCGCTCTCATTTCGTGCCGAAAATAATCTRAATCAGTGGTATCAGAGAAGGYTGCTCTTGATCGTTTTYAGTGCATGTCCCCGACRAGGTATGAGTATAGAAATTTGGGTCTCGAGCTTGTCTCTCTTGAGGAAAATCGCTCTCACACACCCAAGAAACCCTCAATGGAGGAAGAAAAKAAAAACGACGGAGCARACGATTCTATCAATCTGTTGCTTGAGCAAGCTCTCACACGACAGAGGGAYGAAATGATGGAGAATTTTTCCMACATCCTTCAACGCMTGCCAATAGAAACAKGCRCATATTCATCAAKMGACCACTTTGGAGGCCCCTCTCCTTTCAAGGTACAAGTTAATTTTGATATTCCARTATTTGAAGGACAGATAGATGCAGAAGCCYTAGAGAAATGGTTAAACCTRCTAGAAGGTTATTTCTTTGTTCMCAATTTTTYCGAYAGAGAAAMGATCACCTTYGCACTCCTTAAAGCTCTCCCCCATGTCAAACATTGGTGGGAAACTTACTGAGAGAAGAGTTCCACAGAGGAGTCTGGAATATATGGGGTCGAGCCCACTTGGGATTTTTTTTTGGATGCGGTAAAAGAACAGTATTACCCTATTGGCAACTATGAGGACCAGTACATGAGATGGATCACATTGCGGAAAGAGAGGGGCCAAGCAGTTCCAAAGTTCACCAATAACTTCCATACCTTGTGCACCAAGCTGGGTATCAAGGACTTTGAACAACATTTGGTTCTGAAATATTGTGGGGCTCTACACAGATACATCCAAACTGAAATGGATTTTCTATACATCTCATCACTTGGTTATGCTTATCGATATGGTGTTAAAATCGAGAAGAATTTTAAGCACTATAACAAATGGGAGTTCGGATCTGCAAATCCACAACAACCAAAGTATGACAAAGATGGCCCTAACAAACAGTCTTCTAAAAACCAGTGCAAGACACAAGAAAAGAAGGGTCACGGGAAGACAAAGAAGGACACCGAAAAATGATGTGATTTCCACAAAATCCGGCCCTGGCACAACACCGATGAATGTTGGTCAAAATAATCATTGGTGTTCAAGATCAAAGACAAGGAGACGAACCCTGATTCAAAATCTGATTCTGAAAATACTAGTAAAAGACAGATCATTGACGTAGACCCCACTGCAATTGTCACAACCACAACAATTCAACCAGAAGAACCAACAGATCTAGAAGAGGGGGAGCACCTTTTTCATTCACAGATGTGGATGAAGGGGACCCTGCTGCATTTTATTGTTGATAGAGGAAGCCAGAAGAACCTCATCTCAGCAGAGGTCGTCAAACAATTGGGATTGTCAACAACACCACACCCGCAACCATACAACATCGAGTGGCTTCGCCAAAGACAAGATCTTCGTGTCAGCCAACAGTGTCGATTGTCATACGACATCCAACCCTTCAATGATGAGGTATTATGTGATATTTCCCCATTGGATGTATGTGATGTTTTGTTGGGCCAACCATATATGTGGAAGCGCCATGCTATTTATGAGTCTCGACCCCGTAGTTTCATTGTTACTTTGGGGGGTCATCTCTACAGAATACCAGAGGTAATTCTGACTATTGTTCCACCTAAAAATTGTTGCAAGGTAGTATCTCATACTACAAAATTCATCTTCTTCACAATCTGTTCAAAAGGTGAACAGAAGGATACTGCAACCACTACAGCCTCGGCCCAAGCACCTTCTATTCAACAAAACTAGGTCAACAAGATTGCAACAAAATGCAAAGATTGCTTATGCACACAGTCATCTCATGTATCCTAACTAGTTAAAAAGGTCCAACCCTTCCAGCCACATGTTCATGACAACCTTCAACAAACCAAGCAGCTCTATGTTTCCAACAAGGCAAGCAGCTCACCAAGATTCAAATTCAACAATCGCTTTACCCTCTCCCCCGGAAACTCAACGCAATGGAGACCATTGCTTCCTAAGGAGGGAGGATTGATCCAGGTGGATATTGGTGGCCACCCACCTTCTCCAACTAGCTCAAAATAGTTTTCTGGCAATTTTGGTAATTTACTATTTTTAGCAGTTTTTCAGGTTCTAAACTTCTAGAGCTATTATGAGGCCCTAAACGATGTTTTTTGAGAAAACGGGGAGCAACATGGATCAGAAATCAATGTTGCTCACCCAAAAGTTGTATTCCTCGGACAGATCTTTCCAACGATCTATCGATTGCCCCAAACAGAGATCGTATGCAAAAGTTACGCCCCTAGGAAGTTGACGTATCAACTACCCCCATCGGGGCCCACAAACCTTTTGGATTTTCATCTTCCGAGGTTAGGGTTTTGGATTTTACTTATGTTAAAAAGGCCCTTAGAGCCTGATTTTAATCTTCATATTCTCATGGATGTGAGTATCCATCACATCTCTTCTCAAAGATAAGTTGCCACCATTCTAGCGAGTCTTTCACTCTATATTTTACAGTCTCTGTACATTTATTTCATTAATATAAATCATGTATTACTCTATATATGTGACTCTCTCTATTTCCGCTATATCTCTGTTATATAGCGGAAATATCTCTAAATATTTGTGTTATATCTCCGCTCTCATTTCGTGCCGAAAATAATCTGGATCACACGATCAAAATCTATGCTATTGCTACATGGTATCCATGTGAAACTTAGTTTCCTATGCCCTCTATCATGGCAGCCCCGTGGCACCGATATGACACCTTCCTCAACTCACCACAGTGGAGCTTCTTTCCACATAATCCTATCATTATCATTGTATTTCACTTTGGCAAAGTACCCACTACACATTCGGGTTGTCCCGACGATGATACACTTATCAAACCTTTACCAGGTCCAACGATCCTCAGATCCCTCATTCTACAGTCTTGGGTGAGTCACTAATTTTAACTTTCCTAAAAGTTAACGCTTGTCCCTTCCTTTACATTCTTTAAATGAATCAGGGAAAACCTACAATGATTGAACAATTGAGGTTAAACCAACACCCTATAGGTTTAATGCCTAATCCCTAACAATAATACATAGGAATCAATGGTCCAGATCTAATTTCCTCATCTTCAAAGAGATCAATGGATATCAACATTATCAAGCCTAGTTTGTTTTCGACACTCCATATATGAAATTCCACTTACCATCCCTCTTCATCCTTTGATGATGCCTCAAGAACCAATGATCCAAAACCAATAACCCTTAGATCCAACGACCATCACTTAAAATGATGGTTCAATGAAACTCCTCGCCAGATGGGACCCACATTAGTCCCATAGACCAATCTTCTAGCAGCATGTGTTACCACTTTTACATGCACACTACCAAGTAGACAAGACACATCACACATACATCCTCATCCTCGTTCTTAATCTAGGTGCGATCTCCGAAACATCAATGACAGAGAATACATTCACATGGTGCAGATAGATGGTCCTCGTCAATCCTTATTCCACTACATTGTCGACATTTCTCTGGTGATATTTTCCCTTCCCACTTTCAATCATCGACGATGATTCGTGTAGCATCGATGATGTACATATCTCAGTGACATCTTTGATTGAATCGATGACTGTCGTTTTATCTTTGACCTTTATCGTTGTCGCCGAAATTTTACAAGTTCTAGCTCTCGGTCATTTCCCTATGATCGACCTTTGTCGATGAAGGGATGAGATTCACTCATCCCACTCAATCGATGGTAAAAAAACCTTCCGGTTCTTTTCACGATTTCTCAACTAGCGAACCCATGGATTGGGACATAGTTTTTTTCTAGGTTCCGCTAGGCTCTATTCAAGTGTTCTAAGGTCTATAAAAACTCTCTATCCATTGTTGACCTCTCAACCTCATGAATGTGTGATATTTTTATGAACTTTATGATATATTGGGGTTTTTCTTAGGGTTCAGGGTCGTCCCTTCATCCAAAAGTATGTCCCCTAGTTTTAGGTCACCCCATCACTAGACAAATGATGTTTCTTATCCATATCCTGCAAAATTTCCTCTAACTACTCAAGGTCTTCAGGATACAACAGTCTACACTCTTTCAGTTTTACAATTAGATACAAAATTCTATTTGCATAGTAACATAATCAAATTCTAAGTAGTTCCTCATAATCAGTGTAAGAATTTATATTTCCCATAATACTAGACATTCACATTCACATATATTTCATGTTCAAATTCTAACAAGTTAATTCAAATACTTATCTAATAAGGAAATTTTTTCCAATACCAATTGATTGAGAGAGGAAGAATTTCCTTACAACCTTAGGCTTTACTGTAGAGTGCTTTCCTACAGTATGTCACCCCCATGCCAAGCCATGATACCACTAGGGAATATTGACTCAGCCAGTTCCCAAACTCATGATGATCCAGGAAGTTTACTCTCCTTCTTCCTCTGACACAACAAAAGCTACCCACTTCCGACTGAACTTAGGGTATCTACAGTTTTATCAGGTGGTTTATCAACTATATTTCCTTTGCACAAGGGAGTCCCTTATTTGCTAAAAAATACCTCAATGATATCCCCTTACCAGTGCCATTTTTTGTTAGTAAGCACCAAGTTGTAGCCCACTATTGCTCCAAGTCGGAATCCGAGTCTACTTTGTTCAGGGTAATCATTAACAATTTAGGTAAGCTTCCTATTTTCTTCACGAAATCTCTTTTTATTCTCCTTCTCCTTTCTCTCTTCAATTAGTATCTATGAACATCTTTTTGTTCTGTGTTTCTCATCCCACTTGTTCTCTACACTCGTCAATCCTGCTTGTTTTCCGATCATTTTGTTGTCCGAGAATCTGTGTCTCCTATGTCTTGTTGTGTGCACCATCTCATTCATTCTTATATTCTTTCATGTCCCCTCGAGAACATTGTATCTTCATGCAAATGCCACTTGTAATCCTTGTTTCTTATTTATGAAGAAGAAGATCTGCAGATCCCTACTATCAGGTCATTTTAATTGGGCCTTGCCTTCTTCAAGGGTCAATTGCCAACATTCACTAACTATTAAAACCACTCTTGTGACTCCTTTTATTAGTCACATGTATCTGCACAAGTCTGGTATGCTAAATATGTGAGGTTATTCTTAACAAGCATAAGTAATCTTGTTAGACAAACTTCCTATTTTCTTCACAAATGCACTTCAACTTCCTTCAAACTCAACCATTCAATTTCCCTTACCTCGTAAACTTCCTCTAGTGTATCATGGCCAATACTATCATGGTTTTTCCTTATCATTCATTGGTTTTGTGTTTTTATTAAATTAAACATAGTCACATGTTTCACAGCACAATCACGTAATTTAACATTATTACAGTATCGGGGGAAAACAGGGTGTTACATTCCCCTCCCCCTTAGAGAAACACTGTCCTCGATGTTTAAAACACCATGTATATACAATTATACAATAAATAAAAATGGGTATGTTGATTTCATGGCATCTTCCAACTCCCATGTTGCTTCAATAGCTCCAAAGTGCTTCCATTGCACCTTGACCTACACGATGGCTCAGTTCCGAAGCATTGTTTCTTTCCTATCCAGGATGCATTGAGGTTTGGGTTGGAATTATCCTTCTATTTCCACATGTATTACAATCCAATCAATAACATGATTAGAATCATGCACATATTTATTTAACAAAGACACATGGAATACATTATGAGCTCTAACAGTAGGTGGTAAGGTAAGTTTGTATGCTACCAATCCTATTCTCTCTAGGATTTCAAATGGTCCACAATATCGAGAAGCCAACTTAGCATACATCCCCATTTTCAGGGAACATATTTTGAGTTTCACTTGGAGGTACACATGGTCTCCCACTTTGAATTCTTTGCGGGTTATTTTTCTATCAACATAGCTCTTTTGTCTATCCCGGGAAACCTTCACGTTTTGCCTTATCTTGACCATAGCGTTTTCCATCTCCTTCAAAAATTCTAGTCCAAGTGTGATTTTTTCCACTGGATTGTCCCAACTAATCAGAACTCTACACTTTCTTCCATACAAAACCTCAAACAGGCTCATCTTCAATGATTCTTTATAACCATTGTTATAAATTAATTCTACCAATGGTAGATATTCTTCCCACTGCTTGGGTTGGGGAATAACATGCATCCTTAACATGTCTTATAACACTCTATTCACCCTTTCAGTATGACCATTTTTTTGAGGATGGTAGGCCATGCTAAATGGCAATTGCGTTTCCAAGCCTGTAAATAAGATTTTCCATAAATTTGAGGTGAACTTAGCATCCCTGTCTGAGATTATGGTTTTGGGAAAATTGTGCAATATAAAAATTTCTTTCATAAAAACATT
>JZKD02S1767163.1:58469-79616 GCA_000966675.3 Picea glauca
AAAAGTTATCTACTCGAAAGTACTTCTTCAAACCAAACAACCATGCCTCGACCTTTTCTCCTTTATTTATATTTCCATCAAAAGTAGGTGACTTAGCCTTCTTTAAATTCTTCAGTTAGGGAGCTCTGAGAATTCTTTCTCTTTCTCTTCTTAAGAAATATGGGTTATGTGCCAATATTGGACTATTTAGCTGAAGTAGTATGTTGCCTAGATGACTCTGTGGAAACACTTCCACTCAATTTTCCTTTCTTGGCATCCCGATGCTTCTTTCTAGAGGAACTCCTTCCCACATCACTCTGATTCATTCCATGCATATGGGATTCTGAAGGGGTTTTCAATGTATCCAACTGCTATAGTTCTACATTACTAGGGCCTTGCTGCAAATGTTACCGAATTTCAAACAAGCTTTGCATTAAAACTGCATTCAATTATGCATGTTCGACCTGAGCTCTCATAAGCCTCTCATTTTTTTCCTTTAGATTTTTGATGATTTCCATAAAATATGGAGGGGTTTCCCTATCCCTCCAACCATCAAATTCCTCATCCCTGAGGTGCAAGGCATCGTCCATACTGCATTGCACCATTCACCATTGTGACCTTCCAACACGTCCTACATGTTGAACAACAATTATCATTACCATTTTACGTCATCACTCAAAAAAATCATTATGGGTAACAAATAAAATCCTTCTTAACAATTTGAAGTGGCCTTTGATGACCCATTCAAGCCTAGAGTTTGAACCTTCAGCTCTAATACCACTCTATAACACACCCAAACCCCTAAGTACCATTTTAAGAGATGGGGAATTAATATTTTTCCCTTCTTCTACTATATCAAAACCTTCCCTTGAGAGTAACATCGTCTTCTTCTCGAGGAGAGATTTCCAATGACTGTAATCATGCTCAATTCTGTGCTCGAGATCAAAAGTTATGGTATTATGAATTTCCCATGCTCACATGGTCAAAATGTACCTTTCTACCACATGGTATCCACGTGACACTTATTTCCTTGTGCCCTCTATCATGGAAGCCTCGTGGAATCGTTATGGCAATTGCCTTAACTTGTTGCAATGGATATCTATATTTAAGAATACAACATCTCCTCTGAGCTGACAAAAAAGGTCATCTATCCTAGGAAAATGGAATTTGTTCTAAATGGTCATATTTTTCAACTACCTATAATCAATACACACTCTCAAGGTACCATCCTTCTTCCTTACAAACATGGTTCATGCTTCCCACGAGGATACACTTGGCCTGATGTAAAATTTATCCAAAATTTCCTTTAGCTGCACCTTCATCTCTATTAGTTATGGTGTTCTCATCCCGTAAGGAACTCTTGATTTTGGTACTGCACCAGGCACCAGATCTATTGAAAAATCAAGATCTTTTTTCGGAGGTAATCCATGAACTTCTTCTCGAAATACATCTCTGAACTCCCATGGCACTAGGTGATTTTCAAATTTCAACTCCTTACTTTCTGTTGAGTTCAACACTTGTATAGTATACAAGGGACACCCCTTTCCTCTAAACTTCTTAAGCTACAACGCCAATATTTTTGTAATGATCCTGACTTGTCTAGTCTAGGAAACACTACTAATGTGTGTGTAGGATCAAAGGTTTACATCATATAAATGATCATACAAATAATAAACGCGACAAAGGACTGCAAATTTTGTATTATGATATCTCTGTGGATTACAAAATGGCCAAATGCGGCTGAATAAACTAACAATACTCGACTAGATCAACAAACAAAGGATCTTAGCCAGAATACAAATAAGCAACTGCAGCTGAATAAAATAACAACACTTGTCTAGATCGAAAGACAAAAGGATCCTAGCCGAAATACAAATAAGCAACTAAAAGATAATACCTAGAATATGGGAGCACTACGAAATCAATGAAGAATGATGGAAGAGCTGGATGATCTTCCTGATGACTAGGGTGTGTCTTTCAACACCGAAATAAGCCAACTGGTGTCTTCCTCTTGGAATACATTGAACTATCTCTCCTGAGATGCGCCTCTTCTCCTCAATGACAAGTCATAATCTGCATAATAATGAATTAGGTCGTTGACCCTTTCTTTATACCTTTCCAAAACCCCAAATCATGTTGAAACCCTTATTCATTGTTGAATTCCAAAACCCTAAATCACTGTTGAAACCCTAATTCACTGTTGACTTCTATTTTTAGATCATAATGACTTAAAATCACTTTTAACCCTTTTTATCTCAATGTCACTTTCCGAATATAACACCTGTGATTGGAGTGACCTCTAGTAACCTTGTTTACCCCTCTTTGGCCCTGGCCATAGTCTAATGGGGTGGTTTAGATCATTAAGCCTCCTCTCTGGAGCTCCTATTTGGAAATGGACATTACAGTCCTCCCTTCCCGAATTTTCTTTTCCTCAAGCAATACCAATTCAGGCTGCTGCAACACCTGCTCACTCTCCCAAGTAGCGTCCTCTACTGGAAGCCCTATCCATCTGATCAAACACTCTCTGATGACCTTGCTCCTCAGCTTCCACTCCTAGAACTCCAAAACATCCTCCGGAACTAACTCCAACTATCCTTCCTGATCCAACGGGGTAAGCTCCTCTGATGTGATAATGAATTGTCCCACTACCTTTTTGAGGCAAGACATGTGGAACGCGTTATGAATCTTGCTCCCCTCTAGAATCTCTAGCTCGTAAGCAACCTCGCTTACTCGGTGCATGATCCTGTAAGGACCATAAAATATGGGCTTGAGCTTCTCGGCCCCACTCTTCTTTATAGATGACTGTCTGTAGGGTTGGAGTCTCAAGAAAACCAAATCTCCAACCTCAAAGCTGCACTCTATGCTGTGTCTATCTGCACTTATCTTCTGTCAGTTTTGAATCATCTGCAGGTGATGCAGGAGCATCGCCAACTCATCTAGGAGCATTGCCAAGACAAGCGAGCTAGCACAAAAATAAATGAACAGCTGGACAAGCCAGCAGAAAGTTTTTGAATTTTCATCCAAGAGGATGCGCCAATGTATAAATGTACGATTTATGGAAGCACCTTTTGTATGTTGTATCAAACCTAGAGCCATACGCTCATGTCTGAAATAGATAGGAGGCATTTATTAGATTTAATGCAGGTAGATAGATGTTTAAGACTAGATTAGACAGCTTTAGAGTCCGAGAGGGAAAACGGATATAGACACCCTCCTTTGTACATTGTAACATAATTCAGATTATTATCAAGCATTCAGAAGAGAAGAGAGCAAGCAGAGAACTTGTAAAGAACACCCATGTATAGATTTGAGTTAATAGAAGAGAGTCTTTGATTCAAATTCATGTCTGGTGTTGTTTCTTTGTATGTATTGATTGTGTGCTCATGAATGTTTGTTTTCTGGTTATACATTTGCTTTGGATATGCTATGCATATGATTTCAGGGTTTGAAACTGAAGTCTGAGAAGGTAGAGAATGAGTTTCAATTGTTTCTCTATCTGAGCCAGGAAATTCCTGCATATAGTGCAGTCGAATTCATCCGCAAGGAGTGCGTTGATGAAGGCTAGATAGTTTAACCAATTGTTCTCATTCACCCAGAAGTGACTTGGGTTGTTGCAACCGTGCAAGGAGTGGGCAGGTTGAAGGAAAGAGAAGTCTTAGTCGTTAGTCTGAGCAAAGGAGTTAAGGATTGCTGCTGCAGGAAGTGCACAGAGTCTGAGGGATTCAACACTTGAAGAAGTTGTTGAACACTGAGCACGAGGAGGGCGTAGACATTCCTCTGAAGGAGTCAGAGTGAATAAGCTCAGGAGGGATAGAACCCTTGTGACATCATTGAAAGGGAGCGTAGAAGGTCTTTTCCGAAGAAGGTTTCGAGCAGGAGCTGCAAGCGCGGGCTTGGAGAACAAGTCTCGGTAAAGGCACTTGGTCATTTTCAAGAAATCCTCAAGGAGAAGGAGTCGACGGCCAGGATTCGCAGGGCATATTAGCGAAATTCCGCCAGTCGTCAGATCTCGGAAGAGTTGCGCATGGGTTAAACCTTAACATGCAGGGGAGGAGCTTGAGAGTCATCGAGACTCGACTCATCGGAGAATCGGGGTCTCCGGAGTCATAGAACCCTCATAGGAAGAAATCGCGATTCGCAATTTCCCGAAAGAAGCATAGCCGTAGATTTTGGATCGGATGCGTGTCAACGATCCGGGAAGTCGGAGATTCAGCATTCGGGATATTCCCATGCCAAAAAATTGTTGTAAGTGAAATCGCGATCACGCGATACCCGAGAGCGAGAAGAGGAGAGGGTGACATGGAGGAGAACACCCGCACGTGCATCAGGGTTCGACACTTCACAGATCTTGGTGTCAAAAGAATCATGAAGGATTCGCGAAACTCCAAATTGCGACGGGTTCCACAGTGATAGCATTTGGTATTGACAGGTGGCATCGCATATCAGAGTTTGAGACTTGGAAGGTCCTGTGAAACGGTGCCACAGGAATCACGAATGCCCGAAACGCGATTTTCCGATTAACCAGAAAGCGTGGGGTCCAGGCGACAGCGCGGAGGACAAGTGGTATCGGGTTTCGGGGTTTTGTGAGACCCGATTCCATGAGCTTAAGACTCGTGATATCGCGAGGTATGATTTCCCGATAGACCCAAGGGAGGTTGTAAGGAGAGCATCCTGTGGGTGCCGAGAGCTTCCGATAGGAAGTTGAAGAGTAGTTTAGCTCTTCGGGCCTAGGGAAGAGAAGGTCCTGGTGGAGGCAGGACGCGCGGGTGGCGCATGCTGCGTCAAAGTGGTATCAAAGCGAGTCTCTATTTGTATATTTCAGACAGAGAGGAAAGAAAGGAGAATTTCACCATGCCGCCCAGAAGAGAAAGGCAATTGCCTGATCCGGAGGACAGGGATGTGCGGAGAAGAGGTAGGCTGGCAGGGAATCCAGAAATGGAATGGCAGATGAGAGATCTCAGAGCAAGACTTGAGGAGATGGAGACAGCTCAGAGACGTGGAGTTGGTGCAAGGGATCTTAGTGATTCTGAAATGGAAGAGGAAGTTGGACATGAAGAAGAGGTCACAGCAAAAGATGAATCAACCAAACGGTTGATCAAAGCCATTGCCATAATGAGTTCGAAGACAAAAATGGGCATTCTGACTTATGAAGGAAGTCTGGATGCAGAAGAGTTGTTGGATTGGATTCGAGCTCTTGACACCTACTTCGATTATGAAGATATTGAAGAGGATAAAAAAGTTAGGCATGCTGTCACGAAACTGAAAGGACATGCAGCATTATGGTGGGACGAGCTTAAGGCAGATAGACGTTCCAAAGGAAAGAAGAAAATTAAAAGATGGGATCGAATGATTGCTAAGATGAAAGAAAAATTCATCCCAAGGGATTATCAGATCACACTGTTCAGGCGAATGCAGAACCTGAGACAGAAATTGATGACGGTGAGGGAATACACCGAAGAGTTTTACAAGCTCAACATCAGAGCAGGTCATCGGGAGAGCGATGATGAGAAGGTAGCTAGATACTTGAATGGTCTGAGATACGACATTCAGGATGAATTAAGCATGATGACCATCCGAACGGTGGATGATTCTTACCAGATGGCTCTGAAATCCGAGGAGAAGTTGAGCCGTAAGAAAGGTCAGTGAGGGCGAGGTAGAAGTCAGCCCAAAGGCAAGGCAGTTGCCCAGGAGAAATATCAAAAGCCCAAGGAGGAGTGGAAGAAACCTTAGGGTAAATTTGAAAGGGGTGGAACCTCACAATGAGGACAGCAATATGCTAAGTCGAGGAGACAGCATAATGAACAGAGAGGATATTATGCTGATGCAAACACTTTTCCTCGTACCAGAGGTAGGGGAAGAGGTCGAGGTGGAATCATCACATGTTTCACATGTGGAAAGGATGGACATAAAGCAGTTGATTGTCCAGACAGAAAAAGGGATGGAGGATAAGCTCACATCGCCAAAGCGCAGAGGCGTGATATTGAAAATGAAGACACCGAAGCAGGAAGGTCACTGACAGTGCATAAAGTCTTTTTGACACCTAATAAAGAGGTGGAGGAGAATTCATCTCAAAGGACCAGTTTGTTCAGGACCGCTTGCAAAACTAAAGAATGGAAATGCAAGGTCATAGTTGACAGGGGCAGCACTGATAATCTCGTTTCGACCAATATGGTGGAGAAACTAGCGCTGGAGACAACTGATCACCCGAGTCCATACAAGGTTTCGTGGCTACAGAAAGGACATCAGGTGAGTGTCACTAAACAGTGTTTAGTTGAATTCAAGATAGGGGGTTATAATGATAAAATTCTCTGTGATGTTATTCCAATGGATGTATGTCATTTATTGTTGGGTAGACCATGGCAATATGACCGAAATGTGGTTCATGATGGGAGGATGAACACATATACTTTAGATAAGGATGGGAGAACGCACAGGTTTCTTCCGATACAGGATAAGGAGGTGAAACCGGAAGTAAACAGCACAATACTTCTCATGAGTGGGAAGGAGCTTCTTACAGAGATGGAGAAGAAGGAGGATCCACAATTCTTTGTTGTCAGAAAGCCGAGGATTGTTATGAACAACACAAGAGTGGACGATTTACTAGATGAGATTCAATAACTACTGGGAGAGTTCGCTGATATCATTGTGGACGAATTACCTCATTCGTTGCCACCGATGAGGAGTGTAAGTCATCATATTGATCTCATACCAGGAGCCAGTTTACCGAGAAAGGCTGCGTACAGGCTGACACCACAAGAAAATGAGGAGGTCAAAAAGCAGGTCCAGGAGTTGTTGGACAAGGGACTGGTCAAAGAAAGTCTGATTCTATGCGTTGTTCCAACCGTGCTTAGTCCGAAGAAAGATGGAGGCTGGAGAATGTGCACCGACTCAAGAGCGATCAACAAAATTACCATCAGGTACAGATTTCCACTGCCGAGAATGGATGATCTGATGGATTGCCTGAGTGGGGCAAATTATTTTTCGAAAATTGTTTTGAAGAGCAGATATCATCAAATTCGCATGAGGGAAGGTGATGAATGGAAGACAGCATTCAAGACAAATCAAGGTTTGTACAAATGGTTGGTCATGCCATTTGGCTTGAAAAATGCGCCGAGCACATTCATGAGGCTGATGAATGAAGTCCTGAGGGAATTCATCGGAAAGTTTGTAGTCGTATATCTGGATGATATATTGATCTACAGTAAGACCAAGGCTGAACATTTGAAACATTTGGCCATTGTGATGAGAAAACTACAGCAGGAGAAGCTGATGATTAACATGAAGAAGTCCTCATTTATGAAGACAGAGCTCATTTACTTGGGGTTTTTCATTTCGATGAATGAATTAAAAATGGATCCAAGTAAGGTGGAAGTGATTAAAAATTGGTCATCACCGAGAAGTGTTTTTGAAGTGAGAAGTTTTCATGGACTGGCTAGTTTCTACAGAAAAATCATTAGGAATTTCAGTGGAATTAGCACAGCGATGATGGACACAGTGAAGAAGCAGCATAAGACTTTTCATTGGACAGCAGAGGTTGAAAAGAGCTTCAATCTGTTGAAGTGAAAGATCACAGAGAAACCAGTGTTGGTGTTGCCATATTTTCAGAAAACATTTCAGGTGAAATGTGATGCAAGTGGCTTTGCCATAGGAGCGGTCTTGAGCCAAGAGGACAGACCAATCGCATATTACAGCGAGAAGTTGGATGAAGCAAAACTGAAGTACTTCACGTATGATAAGGAATTTTATGCTATCATACAGGCACTGAAGAAGTGGAGGAATTACTTGATCCCAAAGGAGTTTGTATTATACAGTGATAACCATGCATTACAGTTTGTAAGTCAACAAGAAAAGTTGAATCAAAAACATGCTAAATGGGTAGAGTATATGCAGAATTTTACATTTGTAATTAAACACATTTCAGGGACTGCTAACAAAGTGGTTGATGCTTTGAGCAGGAAATGTTTGTTGTTGCAGGAGTTCCGGGTCAAAACCTTGGGTTTTGAAAACCTCAAGGACATGTATGCAGGGGATGCAGATTTTGCTGAAGCATACGAGGCAGCTGAGAATCCAGTTCTCAGAGACAGAATCCCATGGATGGATTACATGATCCAAAATGGGTTGTTGTTCAGAGGAAATCAATTATGTATTCCAAATTGCTCCATGAGGGAGAACCTACTAAAGGAGAAGCACAGTGGTGGATTAGCAGGGCACTTTGGCCATGATAAGACATTTGCAAAGCTGAGCGAAGCGTATTTTTGGCCGAGGATGCGAACAGATGTCAAGCGATTTGTTCGCAGATGTCGGATTTGTCAGCATTCAAAAGGGAGAAAGCAGAATGCAGGTCTTTATCAGTCATTGCCCATATCCGAGAGGCCATGGGAGGCGATAAGCATGGATTTTGTATTAGGACTACCGAGAACGCAAAGAGGGGTTGACTCCATCTTTGTGGTGGTTGAAAGGTTTTCAAAGATGGTGCATTTTTATTCCGTGTCAGAAGACCAGCGATGTGACTCACATCGCGAACTTGTTTTTCAAGGAGATCATTCAACTCCATGTATTGCCAAAAAGAATTGTATCGGACAGGGATATGAAATTCATTGGACATTTCTGGAGGACACTTTGGAAGAAGCTGGGAACTAACTTGGCGTTTAGTTCAGATTATCATCCTCAGACGGATGGGCAAACAGAGGTGGTGAATAGAAGCTTGGGAGATTTATTAAGGATCCTGGTGACAGAACACCATAGCAACTGGGATAACGTGTTACCACATGCAGAATTTGCTTACAAGAATTCTGTGAACAGAAGCACAGGTAAAATTCCATTTGAAATTGTATATGGCAGATAGCCGAGAGGAGTATCTGAAATGCGAGATTTAGAACAGACTGCGACAAGAAGTGCAAGCGCTGAATAATTTGCAGAGGCAATGAAGGAACTTCACAGTAAGGTGAAGCAGCGGCTGATTGATTCAAATCAGGAGTACAAACGCAGAGTGGATCAGCACCGGAGACAACTTCAATTTGAGGTTGGCGATCTAGTTCTGGCACATCTGAGGAAGGAAAGGTTCCCAAGGGGAACATACAACAAGATGAAAATGAAGAAAATTGGGCCATGCAGAGTCCTGAAGAAATTGGGAGAGAATGCTTATGAGATTGAATTGTCGGATGACATTGGAATATCTCCGACATTCAATGTTTCAGACTTATATCCCTATAATGTTGAGGAAACAGGAGCTGGAATTGATGAGAAGCCAGGAATTCAGTGGTAGAAGCAGATGTCGATTGCAGAAAGGCCACAGATAGAGCAGATACTTGACAGAAGAGTCAGCAAAAAGACCAGACGGAAACAGTATTTTGAATATCTGGTGAAATGGAAGAATCACCCAGTGGAGGATGCCAGCTGGGAGACAGAAGCAGTTATCCAAAAGCATGGACAGACCGTGCAGGAGCTCATGGATAGGACCCCATGAAAATTTTCAAGCCGAGGAGTATGATGCAAGAGCATCGCCAACTCATCAAGGAGCATTGCCAAGACAAGCAAGCCAGCACGAAAAGAAATGAACAGCTGGACAAGCCAGCAGAAAGTTTTTGAATTTTCATCCAAGAGGATGTGCCAATGTATAAATGCACCATTTATGGAAGCACCTTTTGTATGTTGTATCAGACCTCGAGCCATACGCTCATGTCTGAAATAGATAGGAGGCATTTATTAGATTTAATGCCGGTAGATAGATGTTTAAGACTAGATTAGACAGCTTTAGAGTCCGAGAGAGAAAACGGATATAGACACCCTCCTTTGTACATTGTAACATAATTCAGATTATTATCAAGCATTCAGAAGAGAAGAGAGAAAGAAGAGAACTTGTAAGGAACACCCATGTACAGATTTGAGTTAATAGAAGAGAGTATTTGATTCAAATTCATGTATGGTGTTGTTTCTCTGTATGTATTGATTGTGTGCTCATGAATGTTTGTTTTCTGGTTATGCATTTGCTTTGGATATGCTATGCATATGATTTCAGGGTTTGAAACTGAAGTCTGAGAAGGTAGAGAATTAGTTTCAATTGTTTCTCTATCTGATCCAGGAAATTCCTGCATAGAGTGCAGTCGAATTCATCCGCAAGGAGTGCGTTGATGAAGGCTAGATAGTTTAACCAATTGTTCTCATTCACCCAGAAGTGACTTGGGTTGTTGCAACCGTGCAAGGAGTGGGCAGGTTGAAGGAAAGAGAAGTCTCAGTTGTTAGTCTGAGCAAAGGAGTTAAGGATTGTTGCTACAGGAAGTGCGCAAAGTCTGATGGATTCAACACTTGAAGAAGTTGTTGAACACTGAGCGCGAGGAGGGCGCAGACATTCCTATGAAGGAGTAAGAGTGAATAAGCTCAGGAGGGATAGAACCCTTGTGACATCATTGAAAGGGAGAGTAGAAGGTCTGTGTCGAAGAAGGTTTCGAGCAGGAGCTGCGAGCGCAGGCTTGAAGAACAAGCCTCGGTAAAGGCACTTGGTCATTTTCAAGAAATCCTCACGGAGAAGGAGTCGACGGCCAGGATTCGCAGGGCATATTAGCGAAATTCCGCCAGCCGTCAGATCTCGGAAGAGTTGCGCATGGGTTAAGCCTTAACGTGCAGGGGAGGAGTTTGAGAGTCATCGGGACTCGACTCATCGGAGAATCGGGGTCTCCGGAGTCATAGAACCCTCATAGGAAGAAATCGCGATTCGCAATTTCCCGAAAGAAGCATAGCCGTAGATTTTGGATCGGACGCGTGTCAACGATCCGGGAAGTCGGAGATTCGGCATTCGGAATATTCCCATGCCAAGAAATTGCTGTAAGTGAAATCGCGATCACGCGATACCCAAGAGCGAGAAGAGGAGAGGGTGACATGGAGGAGAACACCTGCACGTGCATCAGGGTTCGGCACTTCGTAGATCTTGGTGTCAAAATAATCACGAAGGATTCGCGAAACTCTGAATTGCAACGGGTCCCACAGTGATAGCATTTGGTATTGACAGGTGGCATCGCATATCGGAGTTCGAGACTTGGAAGGTCCTATGAAATGGTGCCACAGGAATCGCAAATTCCCGAAACATGATTTTTCGATTAACCAGAAAGCGTGGGGTCCAGGCGACAGCGCGGAGGACAAGTGGCATCGGGTTTCGGGGATTTGTGAGACCCGATTCTGTGAGCTTAGGAATCGCTATATCATGAGGTCCAATTTCCTGATAGACCCAAGGGAGGTCGTAAGGAGAGCATCCTGTAGGTGCCAAGAGCTTTCGATAGGAAGTTGAAGAGTAGTTTAGCTCTTCAGGCCTAGGGAAGAGAAGGTCCTGGTGGAGGCGGGACGCGCGGGTGGAGCGTGTTGCGTCAGTAGGTTCTCTTTCAACAACTTGAGAATCTCCTCACTCTCTTTGATCCAATCCTTGGCCTTGGGAGCTCTACTCTCCTCGAAGACCAAGTCTACCAAAGTGGGATCATCATATCTGTACAATGCTCGGAAGGGTGTCATACCAATGGACATGTGGAAGGTGGTGTTGTAGCAATGTTCTCCTAAATGTAACCACTTTACCCATGTTCTTTGTTGTCCTCCTACATAGTTCCTCAAATACCCTTCAACCCACTTGTTGACAATATTGGTCTACCCATTTGTCTAAGGGTGATAGCTAGTGCTAGGTGTCAACTCTGTCCCCACCAACAGAAATAACTCTCTCCAAAATGTCCCTATGAACCGACTGTCCATGTCACTAACGATGTTCTTCAACAACCCATGAAGTCTGAAGACCTCCCTGAAGAAAAGATTGGATACCTGAACTGTGTTGTACTCTGTTGGCATGGCATAGAAGTGAGCAAACTTGGTCAATCTTTCGACCACTACATAGATACATTCCTTACCCTGGACCTTGGGTAGACCTGTGATGAAATCCATAGATATACTCTCCCATTTTTTCTATGAAGTGGGGAGTGGTTGAAGTAGCCCTGCTGGAATAGCATGCTCTGACTTGTTCTGCTGGAAAGTCAAACTCTCACTAACGTGTCTCATAACATCCTGATTGACGCCCTTCCATGAGAACCTCTCTATGATCTGTCTATAGGTTTTGAAAAAACCTTGATGGCCTGCTAGAGGTGAATCATGAACTGCGGTGAGGATATTCTTCTTGAGCCTTGAATTTGGAACCAAGTAGACTCTATCCTTGTAAAATATGGCATCGTCAATGACCCTATACCGGTCATCCTGTATCTGACATCCATCACCTCACAACTGAACTCGTTCTTATAATATTCCACTAACAAGTGGGATTTCCAATCTGCCGAAAACTCCATCAAAGAACATGCCACGGGTCTTCTCGATAGTGCATCGGACACAATGTTCTTCTTCCCCTTGAAATACTCTATGTCAAAGTTGAATGCATGTACCTTCATCACCCATTTCTATTGGCACTCACTAAGGTCCTTCTAGTCAAGGAAATACTTCAAACTGTTGTAATCGGTCTTGACCACGAATTTTTTGCCCACAAAATATTGTCTGAACTTGGTCAAGGCATGCATGATTGCCAAAATTTCCTTGTCATAAATGGAGTACAACCTCTCAGGTTGACTAATCTTCCATCTCTCGAATATAATGGGGGGTCCTCCCTACATCAAAACTGCACCGATCCCTTCGCCGGATGCATCGTACTCTAGTACAAATGGCAAGGTGAAGTCTGGTAGTGCCAAAACTGGACAAGTGTCCATGAATTCCTTCATGTGATCAATGGATTCCTATGATTTTGCGGTCCATATGAAGGTCCCATGCTTGGTAAGATCTGTCAGAAGTGTTCCAAGATGAGAAAAATCTCGAACGAATCGCCTATAATAGTTTCACAACCCAAAGAAGCTCCTCAATTCTATCACGTTCCTGGGCGTTGGCCAATCCAGACTGGCCCTGATCTTCTCTTGGTGCACCTATACCCCTTGTGCACTGATGATGTGGCCTAATTAAATCATCTTTGTCATATTGAACTCACACTTGGACTCTTTGGCATATAATGATTGTGCCTCCATGATGCTCAATACCTCATCCAGGTGCTTCATATGCTCTTGCCATGACCGACTATAGATCAAGATGTCGTCGAAGAAAACCAAGACTGATTTCCTTAAATGATCACTGAATATATGGTTCATGCAAGACTGGAATGTAGCGGGTGAATTGGT
Organism: Picea glauca; assembly: GCA_000966675.3. Taxonomy (NCBI): domain Eukaryota; kingdom Viridiplantae; phylum Streptophyta; class Pinopsida; order Pinales; family Pinaceae; genus Picea; species Picea glauca. The sequence goes on from JZKD02S1767163.1 coordinate 71,630, forward strand.
TAGCCCAAATGGCATAACCAGGAACTCAAAGTGTCCAAAATGACATTGAAATGTCATCTTCTCTATGTCCCGCTCTTGGATGTTGATCTGATGATATCTAGAGCATAGATCAATTTTTGAGAAGAAAACTGCTCCATGCAGTTCATCCATCAACTTGTCAATGCATGGGATAGGGTACCAGTTCTTGATGGTTTTCTTGTTCAAGTATCGGTAATCAATGAAAATCCTCATGGTGCCATCCTTCTTCAGAAATAAGACAACTAAAGAAGCATATGGGCTGCTGCTTGGTCTGATGTGTCCCATCACCAGTAATTCCTTGATTGCCTTCTCTATCTCATCCTTGAACCTCCTAGGATGACGAGGGGGGGTGATCATAGGTTTGGCCCCATCCTCCAACTCAATGGTGTGCCTAAACCCCCTATCAGGTGGTCTCCCTAGTGGAATTGCCTCAAAGACCTGTTGATGTCATCCCAATAAATTCTTGATCTCTATATGGTACTGTTGTCGACCTTCTGAATCCTTCTGAGTAGTGATCAAGCATTATGCAACATATGCTACCTCCCCATGTCTAAATATCCTCTCCATCCTCTTGGTTGAAATTGTCCTGGGTGCTCTTGTCGACATACCTCTTAGAAAAACCTTCTTCCCATCCTGATCTTTGAATCCAATTTCCAAGGTTTGGTAGTTGGTAGTGATTTTTCCGAAGGTAATCATCCACTAAACTCCTAACACCACATATATGTCTGATAGGTCAACCACATAAAATGTGTCTCTCACTGTGTAGTTTCCTAACTTCATCTCTAACTTTGGAACTCTATCTAGACACTCCACTGTGTGGCCATCTACTACCGCAACATCAAACCCCTCAAAGTCCTCTATCTGAAGTGCCTGTCTCGATACTAGTGAAGCGTCGATGAAGTTGTAGGTGGCCCCAACATCTATCAGGGTGATTTCTCATTGCCCCTGAATAATCCCTCTGATATGGAGGGTATCATACCTAGGAACACCATAAATGGTCGCTATGACATCTCCCTTTGCTGGTTTCCTCCTGTTATCCTGTTATGGCGGTTGTGGGACTATTGGAGGATGGGCTCCTGCCAATGTCGGTGGTCTACGGGGAGGCTGCTCCTCTGTTGGTGTTGAATCCTCATATTAACTAGTGGATCCACTATCCTGCTCCTCCTCCTCACTATCCACATTGTCTACTACTACCTCAATATAATGAATCTCTCCCTTGCCTATGCACTTGTGGCCTGGGACCCAAGGATCTCTGCAGCTAAAGAAAAGCTTATTCCTCATAATCTCTCACCTAGTCTCATCATCCAAGTTCTCCTTGCCCTTCCATTATCTATGGAATGGCTTACTGTCTCAATCCCTCCGGGGAAACAATAGTTTGGAGAAATTTTTAGTCTTTGGCACTGAGTCTACCAGATCTCGAGTGCGAAGGATGGCATCCTGCAAAGTGGGAGGCATGTATGCCTTCACTCATCCTCTCAAAGGATCTATGAGTCCTTCTGTGAATATCATGATCAGCCTGGGCTCTGATATATCTGTCATTTCCATAGCTACCTGTTGAAACTCTATGATGAACGCCTCTATTGTGCCAGTTTGTCTCAACTGGGCTAGATCCCTAAAGTGTATCTCAGGATCCTTCCTGTCAAACCTGCCCATGCGTCTATCTATAAACTCCCTATAGGAGGTGATGTGATTGTGATCCAATTTCACCAGTCCATGATACCACCACTCGTCTGCCTCACCCTCCAAGTGTAAGGTCGTGAAACTGATGGCCTATGTCTCGGTCATATGGTTGATCTTGTAATATGTGTCTATCCTCTGTACCCAATCTTTGGCAGTGTATTTGGATGATCCTTCGAAAGAAGGGATGGTGAGTTTCCCAAATTTTCGGATGAAATTGAGGTTATGCCCCTACTGTTGTTGTGGTCCTCCCCTCTGTGACTCTCTAGGTTGGTTCTTGAGTTTGATCCCATAGTACTCGACCAAGGTCATGTCCTGATGGAATTCATGACCCAGTGTTGTGTACTCCCTCCTATACTCTGCAATGTCATCGACATGAGTGGGTGTCCTCTGTGCTATCGATGGTGATGCTGCTACCTAGGGTGCCCTCTGGAAACTGGGAAACAAGGGTCTAGGAATCCTACTCATAGAGGTGTATGTGTGAGAGGGTGACTGGGGTCTACTGCCTTCTCTTGAGTTCCCCTCTGTTGCATGCAGGACTTGTGTATCTGGGGTTCCCACTCTAGCTAATATATCAACCACCCGTGCCAAGGACTGAGACATGGTCCGTTGACTAGCTAACATATCATTGATAACCTGCAAGAAATATGCCTTTGGATCTATGGGGGCCTTGCAACTGACCTATGGTTTCTCATATCTATCTCCTAGCATCCTCTTTGTCTCGTGCTCAGCCTCACACTTTTCCCTTCTCTCTGCTTCTCTGTGTGCCTCTTCCTCTTCCTCTGAGCTAGGAGGAAAAGGGGGAAAATCAGGCCTATGCCTTCTTTCCTGATGCCTGTTGTAAGTGACATATTCGTCACCTACGTGTTCACGAACCTATGGGTATTCTGCTGCACTCATTGTCTTTAGTCACAGGCTGGCAGGACTAAAGCTATGATACCACTTTAATGATCTTGACTTGGTTATTCTAGGAAACGTTGCTAATGTGTGTGTAGGATCAAAGGTTTACAGCATATAAATGATCATACAAATAATAAATGCAATAAAGGAATGCAAAGTTTGTATTATGATATCTATGTGGATTACAAAATGGCCGAATGCGGTTGAATAAACTGACAATACTCGACTAGATCAACAAACAAAGGATCTTAGCCAGACTACAAATAAGCAACTGCGGCTGAATAAAATAACAACACTCGGCTAGATCAAAAGATAAAAGGATCTTAGCCAAAATACAAATAAGCAACTAAAAGATAATACCCAGAATATGGGAGCATTGCGAAATCAATGAAGAATGATGGAAGACCTGGATGATCTTCCCGGTGACTAGGGTGTGTCTTTCAACACCAAAATCAGCCAGTTGATGTCTTCCTCCTGGAATACACTAAACTATCTCTCTTGAGATGTGCCTCTTCTCCTCAATGACAAGTCATAATCTGCATAATAATGAATTAGGTCACTGACCCTTCCTTTATAGCTTTCCAAAACCCTAAATCATGTTGAAACCCTAATTCACTGTTGAATTCCAAAACCCTAAATCATTGTTGAAACACTAAATCAGTGTTGACTTCTATTTTTAGCTCATAATGAATTAAAATCACTTTTAACCCTTTTTAGCTCAATGTCACTTTCCGAATATAACACTTGTGACTGGAGTGACCTCTAGTAACCCTATTTACCCCTCTTTGGCCCTGGATATAGTCTAATGGGGCAGTTTAGACCATTAAGCCTCCTCTCTAGAGCTCCTATTTGGAAAGGGACATTAAAATTTTCCTTATGGAAACTGACTTTTGGATACCTTGCAAAATCGTTTCATTACCTTTCTCGTCCTTACATTCCAAATTTTTCTCGTAAAATTTTAAATTTTCCTTATGGGAAACTAACCAATCAATGCCCAACAATACATCATATGAGCCTAGGGGTAGGATATTCAAAACTACTTTGGATTTACAGTCCATCCATCCCAATTGGACAAGCTTCAACTATCTTAACCACTTTCGTCTTTGTTAAAGTGTTTATCTAAACTAACCATGATTTAGCATGCTTCTTTCTCGGTAAGGAGCTTGCCTCAACCACTCAAGGAGAAACATAACTAATATTATATCCTGGGTCAATTAAAACCGATATTGGTCGCCCAATAATAATACCTTCCAATTCCACCAGATAAGCTTGGTGGTCTACTTTTTGGTTCTTTGTAGCTGCATAAATTATCTACACACTTCTGGCCACATCATTGACTGTAGTTTCCTCTTGCACATTATATACCTTTTTGTTGTCATGCTTCCTGTGGAGGAAATCCCTCAATAGGTGTGGCTCTCCAAATCCCTAAAATTGCAATGGTCCTTTCTTGGGCTCCTTTGTTCCTTCTCTTGCTTGCTCTGTTGGTTTATTTTGACTTTGAGATGGGAAATTTTGTTGATGCATGCTCCTACTTGGTTGAACCAAATGTGCAACTTTCCATGAACTCTTGTGGGGGAAAGACTTGAATCCCTTCCTATGGAATCCACTCTTGTCCTTCATATTCCAATCCTCTGAAGACTTATGCTTGTGTTTAGACTGGTCATAACAACATTTTGATTTCATAATAGCATCCTCCATTGACTTGGATTATCAAAATCAATTCGATCTTGGTAAGATTGTGGTAACCCACTGAGGAAACACTGTATTCTCTCCTTCTCATCCATAGTAAGTTGTCCCAACTTAAGCTCATGGAATTCCTTTAACTTTTCATCACAATACTTCTTAGATAGGTAAGCTTTACAGAAGTATTTCTCAAATTATTCCCAAGTTAGCTTGATTTCCTTCAAGTGTTTAATTTCCTTGAGATCTTCCCACTAGATGGAATCTCCTCCATTCAGATTGAATACTACAATCCTTGCCTTGGTATTCTCAGAAAATTTATGTACTAGAAAGTACTTCTTCAAACCAAACAATCATGCCTCGACCTCTTCCCCTTTATTTATCTCTCCATCAAAAGTAGGTGACTTATCCTTCTTAAATTATCCAGTTAGGGAAATCTGAGAATTCTTCCTCTTTCTCTTCTTAAGAATGATGGGTTCTATGCCACTACTGGACTATTCAACCAAAGTAGTTTGTTAGCTAGATGACTTTGTGGAAACACTTCCACTCAGTTTTCTTTTCTTGTCATCCCAATACTTCTTTTTAGAAGAAATCATTCCCACATCATTATGAGTCATTTCATATGTCTGGGCATCCGAAGGGGTTTTCAACGTCTCCAACTTTTGCAGTTTTGCATTACTAGGTTCTTGCTGCAAATGTTACCGAATTTCATACAGGCTTTGTAGTAAAAATGCATTCAATTCTTCATGTTCATCCTAAGCTCTCATAAGCCTCTCATTATTTTCCTTCATATTTCTGACAATGTCCATCAAATCTGGAGGGGTTTCCATATCCCTCCGACCATCATATTCCTCATCCATGAGGTGTGAGGAATTATCCATATTGCATTGCACCATTTACCATTATGACCTTCCAACACATCCTACGTGTTGAACAACAATTATCATTAGCATTTTATTTCATCACTCAGAACAAGCATTCTAGGTAATAAAGAAAATCCTTCTTAACCATTCTAAGCGACCTTGGTGATGCATTCAAGCCTAGAGTTTGAACCTTCATCTCTGATACCACTCCGTAACACACCCAACCCCCTAAGTAACATTTTGAGAGATGGGGCATTAAGATTTCACCCTAATTCTACTATCTCAAAACCTTCCCTTGAGAGTACCATCGTTTTCTTCTCAAGAAGAGATTTCCAACGAATGTAATCATGCTCAATTATGAGCTTGAGATCAAAAGTTATGGTCTTCTGAATTTCCTCGGGCTCTCATGGTCAAAATATACCTTGTTGCCACATGGTATCCAAGTAACACTTAGTTTCTCGTTCCCTCTGTCATGGTAGCCTCGTGGCACCGTTATGACACTTGCCTCAACTTGTTGCAATGGAGCTTCTATCCACATAATCCTCTCATTGTCTCTACATTTCACTTCTGCGAAGTTCCCACTACACATTCGAGTTGTCATAATGATGCGAAACTTATCTACCCTTTAGTAGGTCCAACGATCCTCACACCCCTCATCCTACAGTCTTGGGTGAGTTCAGGATTTTAACTTGCCTGTAATTTAATGCTCATCCCTTCCTTTACATTATTTAAATAAATAAGAGAAAACCTATCATGATCAGATGTTCAAGGTTAAACCAATACCCTACAGGTTTAATGAATAATCCCCGAAAAAAATACATAGGAATCAATGTTCCAAATCTAATCGCCTCATCTCTAATGATATCGATGACTATCAACATTCTCAAGCATAGTTTCTCTTAGACACTCCATAGATGACATTCCACTTACCATCCCTCTTACTCCAATGACAATGCCTCAGACATCAATGGTCCAAAACCACTGGCCCTTAGATACGATGGCCATCACTTAAAATGATGGTTCAATGAACCTCCTCGCCCAATGGGACCCACATTAGTCCCATATACCAATATTCTAGCAACATCTGTTATCGCTTTTACACACAGACTGTCAAGTAGACATGCCACATCACACGAACATCCTCGTCCTCATTCTTAATATAGGTGTGATCTCCCAAATATCAATGACAGAGAATACATTCACATGGTGCATATCAATGATCCTCATCAATTATTATACCACTGCATCGTCGACATTTCTCTAGCAATATTTTTCCTTCCCACTTTTGATCACCGATGATGATATGTGTAGCATCAAGGGTGTATATCTATCTATGCCATCTTTGATCGAATCAACAAATGTCATTTTATCTCCGACATTTATCATCATCTCCGAACTTTTACAAGTTCTAGCTCTCAGTCATTTCCTGAAGATCGACCTTTGTCGACAAAGGGTTGAGATTCACTCATCCCACCCAATCGACGGTACAAAACCATTTCGATTCTTTTTGTGATTTTTCGACTAGCCAGCCCATGGATTGAGACTTAGTCATTTTTCGGGTTCTTCCAGGATCCAGCCAGGTGTTCTAAGGTCTATAAAAACTCTTTGTCCATTGTTTGCCTCTCGACCTCATGAATGCATGTTATTTCTATGAACTTTATGATATATTGGGTTTTTTCTCAAGGTTCTAGGTCCTCCCTTCCTCACAAAGGATTTCCTTAGATTACAGGTCACCCCATCAGTGGAAAAATGATGTTTTGTGTCCATATCTTGCAAAATTTCCTCTAACTTTTCAAGGTATTCAGGGTTACAACAATCTGCACTCTTTCAGTTTTACAATTAGATACAAAATTATAGTGTCATAATAACATAATGAAATTCTCAAGAGTTCCACATAATCAATGTAAGAATTTGTATTTCCCACAATACCATACATTTACATTCACATATCTTTGATGTTCAAATTCTAACAATTTAATTCAAATACTTATCTGATAAGGAAGTGTTCACCAATACCAACTGACTGAGAGAGGATGCCTTTCCTCCCAACCTTATGCCTTAAATTAGAGTTCTTTCCTACAACATTCCACCCTCATGCCAAGCCATGAAACCACCAAGGAATATTGACTCAGCCAAGTCACAAACTCGTGATGATCCAAAAAGGTTACTCTCCTTCCTCTAACACAACAAAAGATACCCACCTCCCACTAAGCTCAAGGTAATTGTTGATTAAGGTTGGTTGTCATTGATGTCAACCCTTGAAGAAAGCCCCACAGCACAAAGGTTTGGGTAATGGACCCAATATTGTTTGATGTAAAGATGACTCATTATTGTCTTGTCATGGTTGATCAGAAGTAAATATGGATGAACTCCAAAGTGGTCCCCTTATGGTGAAAGCGCTCACGGGAAGACGCTTTGCGGAGTAAGAGAACCCATGCTTAATTGTGGAATAATGAGATGACGGCCAATGAATTTTTTAGGTAAACTATCCTAGATGGATAGTTATTTTCATTCCATTTCTAGTGGTATGTGGAACGTCACATAACTCCTCACGGTTAGAGAGTTATGGCCATGAGAAGTTGGAGACCCCAGGTTTTGGTAACGGACCCAATCTTGTTTGATGGATAACGGTATGAGTTATGATATATTTTCAGATAATAATATTATATATGGATAGTACATGTCATTCTATTTCTAGTGGTATGTGGAACATCACATAAATCCTCACGGTTTCATAGTTATGGCCTTACGAAGTTGGAGGACCCTCATATGTCATCTAGAAGCCCCAAAAGGTCAAAGTAGTCAAAGTGGTTTAAGAGATTTTAAAAGGTAAATAATAAAGTGAAGTA
>JZKD02S1767163.1:86059-107868 GCA_000966675.3 Picea glauca
ATTATAACTAAGCATAATGACATTATCAACAAAAGGTAAAACCATCATTATTTTAATTATAATGACATTGTGATAGAGAAAGTCTTGTTATGGTTATGTTTAGGTGATGATGTAGCTATTAAAGTCTTATTATCCTTTATGTTTATTCCTTTTTACCCTCTATATTTTAACTTAATGGAAGGCCAAGAGGTAATGTGTTATACATATAATTGCAGGATTATTGAAAGGAGTTGATTTTAAACACGGTTATCTTAAGCCTTGTCCTGTTCCACAATGGCTAACCTTATACGGAGTCATTTTATTTATAAGGCGACGTTGTTATTATTAAAGATGATGTTGGTGATAAATATGATGTTAGTATATTGACAATAGGGTAAGGGTACTGTCATTTTAGTTGGAACGGTAATGTCTTAATCATTAGTGAGATGACCTTGCAGCTTAGATGTTAAAATTGCAAGTCCTTATTTCATAATGTAATGAAGCTAGCGTTCAAGTTATGACCTTTGTGGTAAAGATAAGTAGTTCAATGAAAGGGGTTATTGTTAGGTTTCGATATTAAATATGCAATGGTGTTGTCATGATGGTAAGGATGTGATAGATTTAAGGTGATGGATCATTGTTAGGGTTGTTGATTTAAGATATACCATGGGGTTGGCATTATGAGACAATTTTAATGTAGCTATATTTTTTTTGGAGGTCACCTATTGATGGAGGTGCCTGTTTTTGCGCAAGGTCAAGGTGATATAAACTTAATGCGTTTATTAGTTCGTGATAACGGAATTGTAATGCTGTTGTTAAGGACGACTTATATGTTGAAATGTTCTTGAATCAAGCTCAATAGATTTATGCCGAGTTAGTAAAGGAAGGGTGTAGTTCTAACAAGTAACGTGGTACTGGGTTGGTAGACCTTCTTGTGCTTGGTCTGATCGTGTCGGCGGCATATAGACTCCTCTTGTAGCTTAGTATTCATGTCTGTGTGTAAATCCGGTGGAAGGACTCCTGAGCCATATCAGTAGTCTCGGGCTGTTTAAAGGTACAGTTCCACTACTGCGACTCTACTGTTGGATTCTTCCTTTCTGTGACAGTTCTATACCTAACCCCTGGTGTCTTTTTCTACTTACAGCTGCTAGTTGCACGCCTGATGTCCAGGGGCGTTTATTTCCGTTGTCACTGTGATATGTCGGGTCGTCTTGATTGCGTTGTCTTACTTGTGTCTTGTTGGTTCGAGTGGTGACGTAGCGTCGAGGGGGTTGTTTCTTCTACATGTGCACACACTTTAAACAAACACAAAAAAAAAAAAATTGCACCTGTTGATAGAGTAGTTGTCCTTAACTAGGAGGGTTGTTACAACTCCATAAATTTTCCATTGGGAACTAACTTTGAGACTATCTCGAAACTCTCTCGCCTACCTCTTCTTAACTATATATAGGATGTTTTATCCTATAGGTGGGGACATATTCTAACTATCTCGTCAGACCGATATGTGAAATTTATCTCTACACTTAAGAAGATGTAAATCTTCGGCTATTGGGAGAATTGACTAGTTTCCTATATTTTTTATTGTGAGGTGTCACAATACTTAGGTGTGGGGGATGGGTTTCATGAGATGACAAATGATAAATACTTCCTATCTATAATCCATGAGAAGAAGAAGTAGAATCTTTGTAAAATTTATGTATATCGATTTCATGATATGGGCTATTATATAATCAGTTATTTTTTATTGAAATGCTAAATTAGATACCAATGAGATCACCATGTGTTATAATCCTGTTGTGAATTTTATTTATTTTTATGTTTATATAGTGGAATACTTCTTAACTGGTTCTTTGTGACAATTACAGATCGATAACACATTGTTAAACTCACTACAGATTTGTGTTACACACCTATGAACAGAGGGACAAGGTTAAGTGGCTCTATATTATGCTAGGTATTTATCTCAGTATGGTTTTGATTTGGAGTTTTATGGATGATAATCTAGGTCTAGGGAGCTAGGCCAGGGTTTCCAAAATATGAGTTGCAAAGATAGAATGGGGCAAGGTAGGTATACTCAGTAGCATTTAGGATTTGTCATTATGTATAGGGTAGATGAGGTGAGTTTAAAAATGGGCATAAGATCATGAATCCATTCATAAAAATAAGGTGTAACATAACATTATAGTTTCATCCAAAACATAGCAAACAACTTTGAATTCTTCTAATCTTATGAAACAATCATAGGAAAGCATGGAGGTGACAGCAAATTGTAGCAGAAGAGCAACAAGTTTTGGAGGCTTTCGTCGATGAGTTTTTTTAATGAAAAAGTTATGAATGGAAATATGAATATGTCCCCTACACTCTGGAGTCACTAATCCAAGAAAAAATCTACATCTAACCCCTTCACAATTTATTTGAAAATAAACTGTCCAAAAGCACAACGACTGTGACAGAAGCGCAACAGAAAAATAGGGGTCAAAGATGAGGCGATAAATTTTTAACAATAACCCATTGTACAAAATGGGGAGAGTTTTTTGTATATAAGGTTATTTTTAAGATAAAACTCTCTCATTTTTGTGAAATTCATTCCCATGTTATTGGAATATGTGCCACAAAAGAATGACTAAAACAGGAAATTAAATTGGGGAATTTTATTTTCTGAAATGGGCCTCAAAGAAAATTGAATATCTCCAACTATATTATACCTGTGTAAATAATAAAGGAGGTTATTATTATTTGGTAATTCTTTAGAAAACACCTCCTTTTGTTTTCCAAAATTCATCTTTATTTAGTCAAAAACCCGTTTTGAAAATAATAACTCAAACAGGAAATTAAATTGGAGAATTTGATTTTCTGAAATAAGTCTCGAAGAAAGTTTAATATATCCCAATACATGATACCTATGTAAAAAAAGAGGGACGTTATTATGATTTGGTCTGTCCTTAGAAAAAAACCTCCTTTGGTTTTCCAAAATTCATCTTTATTTTGTCAAAAACATCTTTTTAAAATGGTGACCAAAAATAGAGTCAAAAGCATAGCATGGTCTCGTAGAACACTTTTTGTGACTTTTCTTGATCCATTTTCTGATGTAGTAATGTCTGGACATGTGTCTATAAAGATTGATGTCCATGTTGTCCTTTTTCAAGAGCATCTCTAGGTGTTCATTGACTCTTCCAAGACAATACTCTATGCCCTTTTCAAATTTTGTTGCAATGGTGCCTTCAATGACTTGTTGACATAGTGAAGGTAGATACTTTGTTTTCAAAGATTGACATTTTTGTCTATTAGCTCATTTTCAATTCAATAAGCCATTGAATTTCCATTTTTACTTCTTAAAAATTCTTTAGAAGATGTCTTCCCAAGTACGAAAGAACATGGTGAACCCCCATAACAGCCTATTCCACCACGGCCTCATCAAATTGTTTGTTATAGATGAGTTGGAAAAACAAGGGAAGACATGGGATGAGTTCATTTATCAATTTTAAAACCCCCATCTTATAGTCAAGACTAGAAAGAAAACACTTGATCTAGGGATGGTTAATCCATCCAAACCCCATTCTATGAAGACTCCAAACCCTCCTACTCAAGCTATCTCTTTGTCGGAACAAAAGACTTAGGGAAGTGTCTGCAGAAGAATTGAAGCCTCATAGAAAGACAAAATCGGAACCTACTTCTCCTCATAAACCCCTTGTTACTCCTACTTCACAGATGCCTACTCCAAATCCTAAATATGATAGAATTTATACATCTTTCAAGGGATCTAAGCCCTCCTCCAAGATATTTGATCTTGCTCCAACCATAGAAAAGCTACAACAAGAAAATGATCAGCTACTGCAACAATTGGAAGAGAGCAAGACTTTGGATGAGCATCTTCACCATGAAAATTCAATACTCCAAGAAAAGTTGAGTTCCCTTCAATGATTGGTTGACGAAATGACCAAAACCAATCGCAACCTCAAAGCACAATTGAAGCAACATAAGAGGCACAAGACAAAATATTCACGGTAAGAGGGAGAAGCTTCTAAAGCTAATCCTTCTCAGCAAGCTTAGTCATGTGGGGAAATTCCTTTTTGTTTGCAATGGGACCTGCAAAATCCTAGGTGTGGGGCCCATGATATGGTTAATTTAATGTTGGGCTACTGATATGGTTAATTTAATGATGACGATTAGATCCTTTTTGGCCAATATTATATGTGCATTTTCCTATTTTGAAGAGTTTTGAAAGATTTTTGTATTAAATCGTCGTGGCTCATACCAAGTACATATGATTGATGTTTTATGATGGTTTTAAGTGTAATTCATCATGTTTTAATGATTCCAAGAAGCTAATTCATGTTCTGTGTGTCACAGGGAAAAATCGCATGTTGTTTTTGCATCTGGCACTTTGTCCGATACTCCATCTGACACTACATCCGGTACTCCATCTAGCACTCAGTCCTGCACTAATACCATGGGCGAGTTGGCGGTTATCATATCGGTGGCCAACGATGGGAAAATCGGCAACATGGTTTTTCCTTGTGCTCGTGGCCTCCAACTCTTGAGCTTCTGACAACTTGGATTGGGTTGTTATGTTGGGCGTTTATTGGCTCACTTTGTTTCTAGAAGCCACCGGCGGTTAAGACGCATTAAATGCGATTTACTATTTTTAGGGGAGGTCGACCCTTCCAATGGTTGACCTCTCATATTGTAAACTCTATAAATACCACATCAATGGTAAGACAAATAGTTAGGGAGGAGATCATAGGAATAGTTAAGGTCTGTTTTGCCAATTCTAGACATATTTTGCGAAAACTATGTAAAACTGTGTTTTTTATTTTAAATGTTGAAATTGTGATTACTGATCTCTTGATTCGTCCTTGAAGAGTATCCATGACCTGTTGGGGGGTCCACCAGTAGTCTAGGTGCATATTTAGTTAGTTTTCTTGTGAATTTGAGTAGTGTAATCGTCATTTTGTTTATTTCCTGTACATGAGTTTTTATTGTGTTTATTTACTATGTAAATTGTTGTTCATAATTTAATTAGTTTAGTTTAGTTTTGCAGGTTATTATGGAGGATAGTGTTAATATTCAATGATCTTTTAGTTGATAGGAAATGAACTTGCAAGTTCTTAGCTACTAACCCTTTGTATAATTAGATGATAGTTAGATTTTTCATATGCTGAAATAGAGTTTAAAAACAGAGTTAAAACAGAGTTTCTAGTTCATGGTTTCTTTGGCAAGTTTCGGTGGATGGATAGTTGTTAGTTTTAGTTTTCATTTTCAGTTTGCTTATCTAATTGGTGTTTAGTTTTTCTTATCTAGTTGTTAGTTAGTTTTCTTATTTAATTTCTTTTCATATGTTGAAATAGAAATAGGATTTAATTTATGTTTTATGAGTATTTTCCATTTGCAATTTTATTTGTTAAAATAGAATTAGTTTAGTTTACTTCATGCAATTTCCTTTTCTAGATCTAGGTTGCAATTTTAAAGTTGATTATTGAGTTTAGTTTTCAGTTATGAATCTAAGTAGTATGAATTTTCTTAATTATCATAAAATGCAATTGAATTAAATACAATAGTGTTTTTATATTGTTGATGATTAATGCATGGATTGAATAATCACATGGATATGCAGGATAGTTGATGTTGCTTCTATAATGGCTCAGTTCTCATTGGATTGTCTAATTCATACTTTTCACTTTGCTATTGAAGTCAATATTGAGTTTATCCCACTTGAGTCATCGTTAATTGTTAAATGCCATCGTGATATTATAAGACACCAGAGACATAATCATCAACACTATATTTGAGTTTTCTTTCTTTTATAGATTAGAGAATAGTTTTCTTGCTTTGGTAGATTAAAGAATAGTCTTATTTTCGTAGATTAAAGAGTAGTTGTTGATTACTTTTATTATCATGATGATTTGAATTTAGTAGATTAAGATTTCCTTTCATAAATTAGAAGTAATTGTGAAGTTTAATTTAAGAATAGAGTTCACTTGCTTATTAGTTTGATTAGTTTCTTATTGAGTAATTTNTTTTTTTTTTTTTTTTTGATTTCATGAACAGACCCAGGGACCCAAAAGGTAGATACATTAAATCTAAATCAGATGTTTCAACCAAGGTTTCTACCGACCTTTGTGGGGGAAGGAACATTCCACTCATAAACTTTGCAGACTGATACCGAGAAACAGGGGCTAGCTCAACCCAAAGAGCTAAAGAAGTCTCTGAAGAGACTAAGACAGGGAGAACTATAGACCAAAAAGTTGAAGCATCAGTAATAGTGGGACAAGAGGAAAGACCACTCGAGCCCTCCGTAGAACCAAACAACACAACCTTTGTTTTCTTACCACCACCAGTAGAATGAATTCAAAGGTGACCATTAGTTTGGAAGAACTCTCTCTAATCCTAGAAACAACTGGGATCTCTTCTTCTCAGGAAGAACAGATCTTGACAATAGCCAAGAACTTGTCTACCTCTCTGGAAATATTAGAAGAATCAAGGTTCTATAAGCTACAAAATGATTTTCCTTGCCAAAATGTGAAGGAAGATGAAAAAGTATGGACTACATCCCGTGGAGAGAAATCATTAAGACCTGAGATTGAGGATTTCTCAACATCCATCTTAGCAGATCCTTTATGTACTTCAGAAATCAATCATCCAAAAGAATATGATATGCATAGCATGATGAAGGAGAGCATAGAAATTAGTGTTGATGAACATCAAGATTACATTGAAATTTGGTTTCAAGAGGTCATCAGGCCATAATACTATTCTCTTCTTGAACATCTTCTGATGCCAAAACAAGTAGGTTGGTTGGTTCTTCATATCCAGGTAATCACTACAGTAACTTTTTCATATGTGGATATGAGTATGTTTCTTATCTTTCTTCACACATGGTTACATTGGAAACCTTCTTACACTTGAATAAAAAAATTCCTTTCTTTTTAAGTAGGGTAGGATAATAAATAAAAGTTGTATGTTGTTAGTTTAGCTTAAAGTCTAATGCAACCTCATTTTACATTTTATTATAATAAAATAACTATGAGATACATGTTCCAGTGACTTGATCTCATTGATCTCATTAGTTTTTGATATTTTAGAGTGTGGTTTTTGACAAACAATCATAGAGATTTCTGCAAGTATTTATTTCACCAAGAGTAGACAATTTCAAGGAGACAAAAAGGGAAGTATTTTTCCTTAATAACATCTCTATATTTGAACCTTGTTGTCTGCTAAGCATCAATCAAATAATGACTTGTTGTAAATTATCCATATTTTTGAAAATATTTCCATCTTATTTTTCTCAAGGAATCTTTAAATGGAAGTTTCTCTTAACCTCCACCACTAGAGGATATGAGGAAGTGATACCTTAACCATCAAACATATAGGTTACTCGTACAGTTTCCCCAAGAACCCTGAGTAAGTGAGTAAAGTATCTTTATTAAAGAGTAACAAGGAGGTATGATTAGCGGTTATCCATGGAAACATCACAATAACTTAAAAAAATGAAGAAAGTGAGTTGAGACTAAAGACACATTTTTGTTCTTTCCCAATGGTACCATCCACTACATACTAAAAATGCTTAATTATATCATATCTTTAGATAGGCTACGCCCGCTTAAGTACCCCTTACATCAGGACAATCACTAATGAATATATAATGGGAAGTCATCGTCTAACATAAATACCATCCCAATTGAAAAACAAAATGAAAAAAAAGTTGTTTTCAGAGTTGTCCCCCCATCTTCTTGCACAAAACAATCTTATACTAAAAATCTTAAAAGTTGGAGGGCCAGTCTATAAGGGTGTAAGAGGCTAACCCATCGGGATACTGAATAGGTCTGCTGGCAGTAGGTACCAGCCTGTGGTATGACTAGGTAAACTTGTCGGAGTACTGAACAGGCTTACTGACAACGGGGAATTCTACCTAGCGAGGATGGTAATCTGACAAAAAGAATAATAAAAAATTCCTAAATCTTAAAGTTGTCCTGATGTACGACATTACTTATAGACAAAGCTGACACAAAGCGTGTATGGTTAAGCCAAGGTTAATGAACTCCATAAATTTTCCATTGGGAACTAACTTTGAGACTATCTCGAAACTCTCTCGCCTACCTCTTCTTAACTATATATAGGATGCTTTATCCTACAGGTGGGGACATATTCTAACTATCTCGTCAAACCGATATGTGAAATTTATCTCTACACTTAAGAAGATGTAAATCTTCGGCTATTGGGAGAATTGACTAGTTTCCTATATTTTTTATTGTGAGGTGTCACAATACTTAGGTGTGGGGGATGGGTTTCATGAGATGACAAATGATAAATACTTCCTATCTATAATCCATGAGAAGAAGAAGTAGAATCTTCGTAAAATTTATGCATATTGATTTCATGATATGGGCTATTATATCAGTAGTTATTTTTTATTGAAATGCTAAATTAGATACCAATGAGATCACCATGTGTTATAAGCCTGTTGTGCATTTTATTTATTTTTATGTATATATAGTGGAATACTTCTTAACTGGTTCTTTGTGACAATTACAGATCGATAACACATTGTTAAACTCACTATAGATTTGTGTTACACACCTATGAACAGAGGAACAAGGTTAAGTGGCTCTGTATTATGCTACGTATTTATCTC
This sequence comes from Picea glauca, assembly GCA_000966675.3. Classification (NCBI taxonomy): domain Eukaryota; kingdom Viridiplantae; phylum Streptophyta; class Pinopsida; order Pinales; family Pinaceae; genus Picea; species Picea glauca. The sequence continues at coordinate 94,671 of JZKD02S1767163.1, forward strand.
AGTATGGTTTTGATTTGGAGTTTTATGGATGATAATCTAGGTCTAGGGAGCTAGGCCAGGGTTTCCAAAAGATGAGTTGTAAAGATAGAATGGGGCAAGGTAGGTATACTCAGTAGCATTTAGGATTTGTCATTATGTATAGGGTAGATGAGGTGAGTTTAAAAATGGGCATAAGATCATGAATCCATTCATAAAAAGAAGGTGTAACATAACATTATAGTTTCATCCAAAACATAGCAAACAACTTTGAATTCTTCTAATCTTATGAAACAATCATAGGAAAGCATGGAGGTGACAACAAATTGTAGCAGAAGAGCAACAAGTTTTGGAGGCCTTCGTCGATGAGTTTTTTTAATGAAAAAGTTATGAATGGAAATATGAATATGTCCCCTACACTCTGGAGTCACTAATCCAAGAAAAAATCTACATCTAACTCCTTCACAATTTATTTGAAAATAAAATGTCCAAAAGCGCAACGACTGTGACAGAAGCACAACAGAAAAATAGGGGTCAAAGATGAGGCGATAAATTTTTAACAATAACCCATTGTACAAAATGGGGAGAGGTTTTTGTATATAAGGTTATTTTTAAGATAAAAAACTCTCATTTTTTTTAAATTCATTCCCATGTTCTTGGAATATGTGCCACAAAAGAATGACTAAAACAGGAAATTAAATTGGGGAATTTTATTTTCTGAAATGGGCCTCAAAGAGGTTATTATTATTTGGTAATTCCTTAGAAAACACATCCTTTTGTTTTCTAAAATTCATCTTTGTTTAGTCAAAAACCTGTTTTGAAAATAATAACTAAAACAGGAAATTAAATTGGAGAATTTGATTTTCTGAAATAAGTCTTGAAGAAAGTTTAATATATCCCAATACATGATACCTGTGTAACAAATGAGGGACATTATTATGATTTGGTATGTCCTTAGAAAAAAACCTCCTTTGGTTTTCTAAAGTTCATCTTCATTTTGTCAAAAACATCTTTTTAAAATGGTGACCAAAAATAGAGTCAAAAGCATAGCATGGTCTCGTAGAACACTTTTTGTGACTTTTCTTGATCCATTTTTTGATGTAGTAATGTCTGGACATGTGTCTATAAATATTGATGTCCCTATTGTCCTTTTTCAAGAGCATCTCTAGGTGTTCATTGACTCTGCCAAGACAATACTCTATGCCCTTTTCAAATTTTGTTGCAATGGCGCCTTCAATGTCTTGTTGACATAGTGAAGGTAGATACTTTGTTTTCAAAGATTGACATTTTTGTCTATTAGCTCATTTTCAATTCAATAAGCCATTGAATTTCCATTTTTACTTCTTAAAAAGTATTTAGAAGATGTCTTCCCAAGTACGAAAGAATGTGGCGAACCCCCATAACAGTCTATTCCACCACGGCCTCATCAAATTGTTTGTTATAGATGAGTTGGAAAAACAAGGGAAGACATGGGATGAGTTCATTTATCAATTTTAAAACCCCCATCTTACAGTCAAGACTAGAAAGAAAACACTTGATATAGGGATGGTTACTCCATCCAAACCCCATTCTATGAAGACTCCAAACCCTCCTACTCAAGCTATCTCTTTGTCGGAACAAAAGACTTAGGGAAGTGTCTGCAGAAGAATTGAAGCCTCATAGAAAGACAAAATCGGAACCTACTTCTCCTCATAAACCCCCTGTTACTCCTACTTCACAGATGCCTACTCCAGATCCTAAATCTGATAGAATTTCTACATCTTTCAAGGGATCTAAGCCCTCCTCCAAGATAGTTGATCTTTCTCCAACCATAGAAAATCTACAACAAAAAATTGATCAGCTACTGCAACAATTGGAAGAGAGAAAGACTTTGGATGAGCATCTTCACCATGACAATTCAATACTCCAAGAAAAGTTGAGTTCCCTTCAATGATTGGTTGACGAAATGACCAAAACCAATCGTAACCTCAGAGCACAATTGAAGCAACATAAGAGGCACAAGACAAAATATTCACAGCAAGAGGGAGAAGCTTCTAAAGATAATCCTTCTCAGCAAGCTTAGTCATGTGGGGAAATTCCTTTCCGTTTGCAATGGGACCTGCAAAATCCTAGGTGTGGGGCCCGTGATATGGTTAATTTAATGTTGGGCTAGTGATATGGTTAATTTAATGATGACGTTTAGATCCTTTTTGGCCAATATTGTATGTGCATTTTCCTATTTTGAAGAGTTTTGAAGGATTTTTGTATTAAATCGTCGTGGCTCATACCAGGTACATATGATTGATGTTTTATGATGGTTTTAAGTGTAATTCATCATGTTTTAATGATTCCAAGAAGCTAATTCATGTTCTGTGTGTCACAGGGAAAAATCACAGGTTGTTTTTGCATCTGGCACTTTGTCCAATACTCTATCCGACACTACATCCGGTACTCCGTCTGGCACTCTGTCCTGCACTAATACCATGGGCGAGTTGGCGGTTATCATATCGGTGGCCAGCGATGGGAAAATCGGTGACATGGATTTTCCTTGTGCTCGTGGCCTCCAGCTCTTGAGATTCTGACAACTTGGATTGGGTTGTTATGCTGGGCGTTTATTGGCTCACTTTGTTTCTAGAAGCCACCAGCGGTTAAGACACATTAAATGCGATTTACTATTTTTAGGGGAGGTCGACCCTTCCAATGGTCGACCTCTCATCTTGTAAACTCTATAAATACCACATCAATGGTAAGACAAATAGTTAGGGAGGAGATCATAGGAATAGTTAAGGTCTGTTTTGCCAATTCTAGACATATTTTGCGAAAAATATGTAAAACTGTGTTTTTTATTTTAAATGTTGAAATTGTGATTACTGATCTCTTGATTCGTCCTTGAAGAGTATCCATGAACTGTTGGGGGGCCCACCAGCAGTCTGGGTGCATATTTAGTTAGTTTTCTTGTGAATTTGAGTAGTGTAATCATCATTTTGTTTATTTCCTGTACATGAGTTTTTATTGTGTTTATTTACTATGTAAATTGTTGTTCATAATTTAATTACTTTATTTTAGTTTTGCAGGTTATTATGGAGGCTAGTGCTAATATGCAATGATCTTTTAGCTGATAGGAAATGAACTTGCAAGTTCTTAGCTACTAACCCTATGTATAATTAGATGATAGTTAGATTTTTCATATGCTGAAATAGAGTTTAAAAACAGAGTTAAAACAAAGTTTCTAGTTCATGGTTTCTTTGGCAAGTTTCAGTGGATGGATAGTTGTTAGTTTTAGTTTTCATTTTCAGTTTGCTTATCTAATTGTTGTTTAGTTTTTCTTATCTAGTTGTTAGTTAGTTTGCTTATTTAATTTCTTGTCATATGTTGAAATAGAAATAGGATTTAATTTATGTTTTATGAGTATTTTCCATTTGCAATTTAATTTGTTAAAATAGAATTAGTTTAGTTTACTTCATGCAATTTCCTTTTCTAGATCTAGGTTGCAATTTTAAAGTTGATTATTGAGTTTAGTTTTCAGTTATGAATCTAAGTAGTATGAATTTTCTTAATTATCATAAAATGCAATTGAATTAAATACAATAGTGTTTTTATATTGTTGATGATTAATGCATGGATTGAATAATCACATGGATATGCAGGATAGTTGATGTTGCTTCTATAATGGCTCAGTTCTCATTGGATTGTCTAATTCATACTTTTCACTTTGCTATTGAAGTCAATATTGAGTTTATCCCACTTGAGTCATCGTTAATTGTTAAATGCCATCGTGATATTATAAGACACCAGAGACATAATCATCAACACTATATTTGAGTTTTCTTTCTTTTATAGATTAGAGAATAGTTTTCTTGCTTTGGTAGATTAAAGAATAGTCTTATTTTCGTAGATTAAAGAGTAGTTGTTGATTACTTTTATTATCATGATGATTTGAATTTAGTAGATTAAGATTTCCTTTCATAAATTAGAAGTAATTGTGAAGTTTAATTTAAGAATAGAGTTCACTTGCTTATTAGTTTGATTAGTTTCTTATTGAGTAATTTTGATTAGTTTACTTGCTATAGAAGTTATCATAGGTTAGTTAGGTGTTTGCTTGCATATTTACTTGCTTTGATAGGGTAGTTGCTTGTCTATTTACTTGATTTAATAAGATAGTTGCTTATTGAATTTGAGTAGGTTAATTAAAGTAGTTTTTTGTTGTTATTGCTTATTAGGCAGATAGTTTGTTTTTTCTTATTGTCATGATTAAGTTAGTTTTATTTAAGTAGGCTTTTTGTTTTCTTTCTTAGGACTATCCATTGATCATTTGTTCAAAATTTACTTAGGGTAAATAGTTTAAATTTTTTAATAGTGTTTGATCATTAGTAGTCTTTGCTTGAATAGATTAGCCCTTAGATATCCCATTTCCTTAGTTAGACTATACTACCTCTAGCCTTTCTGCCTTAGCACATATAGTGATACAAGTCTAAGTTTACTTACCCCGGGTTGACAATTTAATTGAGGGTTTTTAGTGTTTTTTAGTGCATATAGAACACCCATCAGTACCACAACAAACTCATAGTGACCATACCTTGTCCTAAAGGCTATCTTGTGGATGTCCTCATCCTTGATTTTGACTTGGTGATATCCCGGCCTCAAATCTATCTTTGAGAAAATTGCATCTTCTTTCAGCTAATAAAAAAAGGTCATGTATCCTAAGCAAAGGGAATTTTTTCTTAATGGTCATGTTTTTCAACTACATGTAATCAATACACAGTATTAAGGTACCATCCTTCTTCCTTACAAACAAGGTTGGTGCTTCCCACAGGGATACACTTGTCCTAATGTAAAATTTATCCAACATTTCCTTTAGCTGCACCTTCATCTCTATTAGGTTTGGTGTGCTCATCCTGTAAGGAAATCTTGATGTTGGTATTGCACCAGGCACCAAAACTATTGAAAATCAAGATCTCTTTTCAGAGACAATCCATGAAATTCTTTTGGAAACACATCTTTGAACTCCCATAGCACTGGGTGATCTTCATCTTTCATCTTCTTGCTTTCCATTGAGTTCAAAACTTGTATAGCATACAAGGGACACCCCTTTCTTCTAAACTTCTTAAGCTACAATGCCAATATTTTCCTTATGGAAACTGACTTTCAGATACCTTGCAAAATCCTTTCATTACCTTTCTCATCCTTACATTCCAAATTTTTCTCATAAGATTTTAACTTTTCCTTATGAGAATCTAACCAATCCACTCCCAACAATATATCATACGAGCCTAGGGGTAGGATATTCAAAACTGCTTGGGTCTGCAGTCCATCCATCCCAATTGGATAAGCTTCAACTACCTCAACCACTTTCTTCTTTGTTCCAATGGCTAGCTGAGCTAACAATGCTTTAGCATGATTCTTTCTCAGTAATGATAACAACTCAACCACTTGAGGAGAAACATAACTAATATTATATCCTAGGTATATTAAAATAGAGATTGGTCATTCAGTAATAATACCTTCCAATTCCATCACAAAATCTTGGTGGTCTACTTGTCAATTCTCTATAGTTGCATAAATTCTCAGCACACTTTTGGCCACGTCATTGACTGTAGTTTCCTCCTGAACATTATATACCTTTCTGTTGTTGTGATGCATGTGAGGAAATCCCTCAACAAGTGTGTCTCTCCACATCCCCAACATTGCAATGGTCCTTTCTTGGGCTCCTCTTCTCCTTCTCTTGCTTGCTCTACTGGTTTATTTAGACTTTGAGATGAGAAATTTTGTTGATGCATGCTCCTACTTGGTTGAACCAACTATGCACCTTTCCCTGAACTCTTATGGGGGAACGACTTGAATCCCTTCTTATGGAATCCACTCTTGTCCTTCCTCCTCGAATCCTTTGAAGACTCCTTGGGTTTAGACTAGTCATAACAACATTTGGATTTCCAAATATTATCCTTCGACATCTTGGGTTATCAAAATCAATTCGATGTTGGTAAGAATATGGTAACCCATTGAGGAAATGATGTATTATTTCCTTCTCATCCTTGAGAGTAGGGAGCATACCTCAACAATCCATAAATATTTTAGTGTATGCATCCCTGGTAAGTTTTCCTAACTTAAGCTCATGGAATTCCTTTAATTTTTCATCATAATACTTCTTAGATAGGTAATATTTACAAAATTATTTCTCAAATTGTTTCCAAGTTAGCTTGATTTCCTTCAAGACTTTAATTTTCTTGATATATTCCCACTAGATGGAAGCTCCTCCATTCAGATTGAATATTGCAATCCTTTCCTTGGTATTCTCAAAAAAGTTATCTACTCGAAAGTACTTCTTCAAACCAAACAACCATGCCTCGACCTTTTCTCCTTTATTTATATTTCCATCAAAAGTAGGTGACTTAGCCTTCTTTAAATTCTTCAGNATTTGTTAAAATAGAATTAGTTTAGTTTACTTCATGCAATTTCCTTTTCTAGATCTAGGTTGCAATTTTAAAGTTGATTATTGAGTTTAGTTTTCAGTTATGAATCTAAGTAGTATGAATTTTCTTAATTATCATAAAATGCAATTGAATTAAATACAATAGTGTTTTTATATTGTTGATGATTAATGCATGGATTGAATAATCACATGGATATGCAGGATAGTTGATGTTGCTTCTATAATGGCTCAGTTCTCATTGGATTGTCTAATTCATACTTTTCACTTTGCTATTGAAGTCAATATTGAGTTTATCCCACTTGAGTCATCGTTAATTGTTAAATGCCATCGTGATATTATAAGACACCAGAGACATAATCATCAACACTATATTTGAGTTTTCTTTCTTTTATAGATTAGAGAATAGTTTTCTTGCTTTGGTAGATTAAAGAATAGTCTTATTTTCGTAGATTAAAGAGTAGTTGTTGATTACTTTTATTATCATGATGATTTGAATTTAGTAGATTAAGATTTCCTTTCATAAATTAGAAGTAATTGTGAAGTTTAATTTAAGAATAGAGTTCACTTGCTTATTAGTTTGATTAGTTTCTTATTGAGTAATTTTGATTAGTTTACTTGCTATAGAAGTTATTATAGGTTAGTTAGATGTTTGCTTGCATATTTACTTGCTTTGATAGGGTAGTTGCTTGTCTATTTACTTGCTTTAATAGGATAGTTTCTTATTGAATTTGAGTAGGTTAATTAAAGTAGTTTTTTGTTGTTATTTCTTATTAGGCAGATAGTTTGTTTTTTCTTATTGTCATGATTACGTTAGTTTTATTTAAGTAGGGTTTTTGTTTTCTTTCTTAGGACTATCCATTGATCATTTGTTCAAAAGTTACTTAGGGTAAATAGTTTAAATTTTTTAATAGTGTTTGATCATTAGTAGTCTTTTCTTGAATAGATTAGCCCTTAGATAGCTCATTTCCTTAGTTAGACTATACTACCTCTAGCCTTTCTGCCTTGGTACATATAGTGATACAAGTCTAAGTTTACTTACCTCGGGTTGACAATTTAATTGAGGGTTTTTAGTGTTTTTTAGTGCATATAGAACACCCATCAGTACCACAACAAACTCATAGTGACCATACCTTGTCCTAAAAGCTATCTTGTGGATGTCCTCATCCTTGATTTTGACTTGGTGATATCCCGGCCTCAAATCTATCTTTGAGAAAACTGCATCTCCTTTCAGCTAATAAAAAAAGGTCATTTATCCTAAGCAAAGGGAATTTTTTCTTAATGGTCATCTTTTTCAACTACATGTAATCAATACACAGTATTAAGGTACCATCCTTCTTCCTTACAAACAAGGTTGGTGCTTCCCACAGGGATACACTTGTCCTAATGTAAAATTTATCCAACATTTCCTTTAGCTGCACCTTCATCTCTATTAGGTTTGGTGTGCTCATCCTGTAAGGAAATCTTGATGTTGGTATTGCACCAGGCACCAAAACTATTGAAAATCAAGATCTCTTTTCAGAGACAATCCATGAAATTCTTTTGGAAACACATCTTTGAACTCCCATAGCACTGGGTGATCTTCATCTTTCATCTTCTTGCTTTCCATTGAGTTCAAAACTTGTATAGCATACAAGGGACACCCCTTTCTTCTAAACTTCTTAAGCTACAATGCCAATATTTTCCTTATGGAAACTGACTTTCAGATACCTTGCAAAATCCTTTCATTACCTTTCTCATCCTTACATTCCAAATTTTTCTCATAAGATTTTAACTTTTCCTTATGAGAATCTAACCAATCCACTCCCAACAATATATCATACGAGCCTAGGGGTAGGATATTCAAAACTGCTTGGGTCTGCAGTCCATCCATCCCAATTGGATAAGCTTCAACTACCTCAACCACTTTCTTCTTTGTTCCAATGGCTAGCTGAGCTAACAATGCTTTAGCATGATTCTTTCTCAGTAATGATAACAACTCAACCACTTGAGGAGAAACATAACTAATATTATATCCTAGGTATATTAAAATAGAGATTGGTCATTCAGTAATAATACCTTCCAATTCCATCACAAAATCTTGGTGGTCTACTTGTCAATTCTCTATAGTTGCATAAATTCTCAGCACACTTTTGGCCACGTCATTGACTGTAGTTTCCTCCTGAACATTATATACCTTTCTGTTGTTGTGATGCATGTGAGGAAATCCCTCAACAAGTGTGTCTCTCCACATCCCCAACATTGCAATGGTCCTTTCTTGGGCTCCTCTTCTCCTTCTCTTGCTTGCTCTACTGGTTTATTTAGACTTTGAGATGAGAAATTTTGTTGATGCATGCTCCTACTTGGTTGAACCAACTATGCACCTTTCCCTGAACTCTTATGGGGGAACGACTTGAATCCCTTCTTATGGAATCCACTCTTGTCCTTCCTCCTCGAATCCTTTGAAGACTCCTTGGGTTTAGACTAGTCATAACAACATTTGGATTTCCAAATATTATCCTTCGACATCTTGGGTTATCAAAATCAATTCGATGTTGGTAAGAATATGGTAACCCATTGAGGAAATGATGTATTATTTCCTTCTCATCCTTGAGAGTAGGGAGCATACCTCAACAATCCATAAATATTTTAGTGTATGCATCCCTGGTAAGTTTTCCTAACTTAAGCTCATGGAATTCCTTTAATTTTTCATCATAATACTTCTTAGATAGGTAATATTTACAAAATTATTTCTCAAATTGTTTCCAAGTTAGCTTGATTTCCTTCAAGACTTTAATTTTCTTGATATATTCCCACTAGATGGAAGCTCCTCCATTCAGATTGAATATTGCAATCCTTTCCTTGGTATTCTCAAAAAAGTTATCTACTCGAAAGTACTTCTTCAAACCAAACAACCATGCCTCGACCTTTTCTCCTTTATTTATATTTCCATCAAAAGTAGGTGACTTAGCCTTCTTTAAATTCTTCAGTTAGGGAGCTCTGAGAATTCTTTCTCTTTCTCTTCTTAAGAAATATGGGTTATGTGCCAATATTGGACTATTTAGCTGAAGTAGTATGTTGCCTAGATGACTCTGTGGAAACACTTCCACTCAATTTTCCTTTCTTGGCATCCCGATGCTTCTTTCTAGAGGAACTCCTTCCCACATCACTCTGATTCATTCCATGCATATGGGATTCTGAAGGGGTTTTCAATGTATCCAACTGCTATAGTTCTACATTACTAGGGCCTTGCTGCAAATGTTACCGAATTTCAAACAAGCTTTGCATTAAAACTGCATTCAATTATGCATGTTCGACCTGAGCTCTCATAAGCCTCTCATTTTTTTCCTTTAGATTTTTGATGATTTCCATAAAATATGGAGGGGTTTCCCTATCCCTCCAACCATCAAATTCCTCATCCCTGAGGTGCAAGGCATCGTCCATACTGCATTGCACCATTCACCATTGTGACCTTCCAACACGTCCTACATGTTGAACAACAATTATCATTACCATTTTACGTCATCACTCAAAAAAATCATTATGGGTAACAAATAAAATCCTTCTTAACAATTTGAAGTGGCCTTTGATGACCCATTCAAGCCTAGAGTTTGAACCTTCAGCTCTAATACCACTCTATAACACACCCAAACCCCTAAGTACCATTTTAAGAGATGGGGAATTAATATTTTTCCCTTCTTCTACTATATCAAAACCTTCCCTTGAGAGTAACATCGTCTTCTTCTCGAGGAGAGATTTCCAATGACTGTAATCATGCTCAATTCTGTGCTCGAGATCAAAAGTTATGGTATTATGAATTTCCCATGCTCACATGGTCAAAATGTACCTTTCTACCACATGGTATCCACGTGACACTTATTTCCTTGTGCCCTCTATCATGGAAGCCTCGTGGAATCGTTATGGCAATTGCCTTAACTTGTTGCAATGGATATCTATATTTAAGAATACAACATCTCCTCTGAGCTGACAAAAAAGGTCATCTATCCTAGGAAAATGGAATTTGTTCTAAATGGTCATATTTTTCAACTACCTATAATCAATACACACTCTCAAGGTACCATCCTTCTTCCTTACAAACATGGTTCATGCTTCCCACGAGGATACACTTGGCCTGATGTAAAATTTATCCAAAATTTCCTTTAGCTGCACCTTCATCTCTATTAGTTATGGTGTTCTCATCCCGTAAGGAACTCTTGATTTTGGTACTGCACCAGGCACCAGATCTATTGAAAAATCAAGATCTTTTTTCGGAGGTAATCCATGAACTTCTTCTCGAAATACATCTCTGAACTCCCATGGCACTAGGTGATTTTCAAATTTCAACTCCTTACTTTCTGTTGAGTTCAACACTTGTATAGTATACAAGGGACACCCCTTTCCTCTAAACTTCTTAAGCTACAACGCCAATATTTTTGTAATGATCCTGACTTGTCTAGTCTAGGAAACACTACTAATGTGTGTGTAGGATCAAAGGTTTACATCATATAAATGATCATACAAATAATAAACGCGACAAAGGACTGCAAATTTTGTATTATGATATCTCTGTGGATTACAAAATGGCCNAGAAATTTTGTTGATGCATGCTCCTACTTGGTTGAACCAACTATGCACCTTTCCTTGAACTCTTATGGGGGAATGACTTGAATCCCTTCTTATGGAATCCACTCTTGTCCTTCCTCCTCCAATCCTTTAAAGACTCCTTAGGTTTAGACTGGTCATAACAACATTTGGATTTCCAAATATTATCCTTCGAAATCTTGGGTTATCAAAATCAATTCGATGTTGGTAAGACTACGGTAACCCATTGAGGAAATCATGTATTATTTCCTTCTCATCCTCGAGAGTAGGGAGAATACCTCAATAATCCATAAATATTTTAGTGTATGCATCCCTGGTAATTTTTCCTAACTTAAGCTCATGGAATTCCTTTAATTTTTCATCATAATACTTCTTAGATAGGTAATATTTACAAAATTATTTCCCAAATTGTTTCCAAGTTAGCTTGATTTCCTTCAAGACTTTAATTTTCTTGATATATTCCCACTAGATGGAAGCTCCTCCATTCAGATTGAATACTGCAATCCTTTCCTTGGTATTCTCAGAAAAGTTATCTACTCGAAAGTACTTCTTCAAACCAAACAACCATGCCTCGACCTTTTCTCCTTTATTTATATTTCCATCAAAAGTAGGTGACTTAGCCTTCTTTAAATTCTTCAGTTAGGGAGCTCTGAGAATTCTTTCTCTTTCTCTTCTTAAGAAATATGGGTTATGTGCCAATATTGGACTATTTAGCTGAAGTAGTATGTTGCCTAGATGACTCTGTGGAAACACTTCCACTCAATTTTCCTTTCTTGGCATCCCGATGCTTCTTTCTAGAGGAACTCCTTCCCACATCACTCTGATTCATTCCATGCATATGGGATTCTGAAGGGGTTTTCAATGTATCCAACTGCTATAGTTCTACATTACTAGGGCCTTGCTGCAAATGTTACCGAATTTCAAACAAGCTTTGCATTAAAACTGCATTCAATTATGCATGTTCGACCTGAGCTCTCATAAGCCTCTCATTTTTTTCCTTTAGATTTTTGATGATTTCCATAAAATATGGAGGGGTTTCCCTATCCCTCCAACCATCAAATTCCTCATCCCTGAGGTGCAAGGCATCGTCCATACTGCATTGCACCATTCACCATTGTGACCTTCCAACACGTCCTACATGTTGAACAACAATTATCATTACCATTTTACGTCATCACTCAAAAAAATCATTATGGGTAACAAATAAAATCCTTCTTAACAATTTGAAGTGGCCTTTGATGACCCATTCAAGCCTAGAGTTTGAACCTTCAGCTCTAATACCACTCTATAACACACCCAAACCCCTAAGTACCATTTTAAGAGATGGGGAATTAATATTTTTCCCTTCTTCTACTATATCAAAACCTTCCCTTGAGAGTAACATCGTCTTCTTCTCGAGGAGAGATTTCCAATGACTGTAATCATGCTCAATTCTGTGCTCGAGATCAAAAGTTATGGTATTATGAATTTCCCATGCTCACATGGTCAAAATGTACCTTTCTACCACATGGTATCCACGTGACACTTATTTCCTTGTGCCCTCTATCATGGAAGCCTCGTGGAATCGTTATGGCAATTGCCTTAACTTGTTGCAATGGATATCTATATTTAAGAATACAACATCTCCTCTGAGCTGACAAAAAAGGTCATCTATCCTAGGAAAATGGAATTTGTTCTAAATGGTCATATTTTTCAACTACCTATAATCAATACACACTCTCAAGGTACCATCCTTCTTCCTTACAAACATGGTTCATGCTTCCCACGAGGATACACTTGGCCTGATGTAAAATTTATCCAAAATTTCCTTTAGCTGCACCTTCATCTCTATTAGTTATGGTGTTCTCATCCCGTAAGGAACTCTTGATTTTGGTACTGCACCAGGCACCAGATCTATTGAAAAATCAAGATCTTTTTTCGGAGGTAATCCATGAACTTCTTCTCGAAATACATCTCTGAACTCCCATGGCACTAGGTGATTTTCAAATTTCAACTCCTTACTTTCTGTTGAGTTCAACACTTGTATAGTATACAAGGGACACCCCTTTCCTCTAAACTTCTTAAGCTACAACGCCAATATTTTTGTAATGATCCTGACTTGTCTAGTCTAGGAAACACTACTAATGTGTGTGTAGGATCAAAGGTTTACATCATATAAATGATCATACAAATAATAAACGCGACAAAGGACTGCAAATTTTGTATTATGATATCTCTGTGGATTACAAAATGGCC
>JZKD02S1767174.1:21591-52773 GCA_000966675.3 Picea glauca
TCCAGACCGTCCGATCTTTCTTACTGTTTACCACGGGCGCATTATCGCCCAAAACTTTGGACGGGTGGGTTCTAACCCATTCATTTGATCTCTGATTCCCCTAGCGAGAAATATCACTAACAACTTGCATTCTTCTATTAGACGCAAGATCGAATTGGTATGGGGTTCATAAGAAAATATATGAAAAGAAACTTTTGGCTGACAATCTTCCCTTCACGACCGACTCTTCCATTCTTTCCATTTATGTGGTGAATCAATATTTCAACTACCTTCCCCATTTTCATTAACTACTTTCATCCGGATCAGGGCGAAGCTTGACATCCATGAATGCTCCAGGCAGACTCATAATTCCTTTAGTCAATTCTAGAGCCTCAATACCATGCATATATTTCTCTGTGACCAAATCAAGCACTCTAGTCTCTTGCACATCCCCCTTTCTTTGCCCCATGCGACCAAGGGTTGTGACTGCATGCTTATTCTATGTGAAATCTCAGGATTTCTTATTTCGTGAGTTTTCACTCCCCTTGAATTCCAACATCGCGATGCTTGAAATCACGAAAATTCCTTTGAGATCGACGATTGGTATTTCTTTAAAATGGACGGCCAAGATCCTTTCCTTGACAACACAAAACACCAATTATGAGATGAGAATTGGCCACTCTTTCTGGACTTGCTTCCCATGTGATCAAGTGGTGAGACCATAGGCCCAATTCTTAGGCATTTCAGGGTTTTGCACCATGTTCCACTTCTGAAACCTCGATCTTTGAAATGGTTCTCCTGCTAATCCAGTGCTACGCGTCCCTTAATTTGGAAAACCCATATTGAAAACATCAGCCTTTTGAGTATCGATATTTCAGGCTATGGATGCACCTTTACAAAAAGAATTCTGAACTCGCGATTCACGATCCTTCGATATATTTTGATGTCAGATCAACAACCCTCAGATCCTTATGATGATATGGACTAGATCTTCCCTTTCATGAATCAGGATTTCCTAATCCTTGCTGAACAATTTTACAACATTTGAACACATGATTCCCGTGCCCACTTGATTTGAGTCCATATTAGAATGCTCTCAGTGTTGCAGCATGTGACAATGAAGACTTGAATGACATGGATGGACAATGAAAGGATTAGTGATAGAGGCTGAGGGAGTGAGATTTCAAAATAGAAAGGGAAAGTAGAAAATGGCTCTGTCAACTACAAAGGGGGAAAAATAAGGATGTTGCCAACAAAAATAATGAAAATGGGGCAACGGTACAAACTTGGGTAAATAGACACATGCCTATGGGCCTTGAAAACTTCATGTGATAACATTTGGCTCCATAGGGGATGGCATGCTCCCCATGTGCTAACAAGAATTCACAACTCCAGTGCCTTGCTTTGGGTTATGGAGTCTCCTACTAAAACAAAATACATAAAACACAGACAATATTTACAATGGTGGAATGTCGATTACGGCTTCAAACAAAAAACGTTTTTAGAAAGTGCCCATTTACTGGGCCACCAAAAACTTCATCACCCTCCAAATTCATCAACCTGTAAGTGTTGTTGGAAAACACTTCATAAATTTTAAAGGGGCCAATCCAAAGGGCTTCAAATTTGACATGCCTTCTCTTGTCCTGTCTGGGTGCATCCCATTTGAGGACCAATTCTTCGAGCTAGAAATCCTCCTTATTGTTCTTTCTATCAAAGGCTTGCTTGATTTTCTACTGATGGTGATGCACTCTATCCATAAGCTGCTCTCTTTGCTACTGCACTTCTACCAGTTGATGTATCCTCCTCATAATGTCGTCAAGCGCTTCATGGCAGTCTTGGAAGAATTTTGCTATAGGAAGGGAAAGATGGGAATGAAAAGTTGCTTCAGTCCTGTATTCAAGTTGGAAAGGAGATATGCCCAGGGACCTCTTTGTTGTCACTCTATTACCCCACAGAGAAAATTTGAGCTTTGAATACCATTGTTTATTTTTATCCTCCAACAGTCTTTTGATAATATTTATAAGTCTTTTGTTAGAGGACTCTGCTAATCCATTGCCTTGAGGATAGTAGGGGGTAGAGTGAATCAATTTGATCCTAAACTGTTCACAGAATCGGATCAATGGCTCAGCCTTGAAAGATACAATGTTGTGAGTGATAATCCTTCTTGGACAACTAAATATTTCTATAATATCTTCCAGAAAACCAATGATCACCTTATGAGAACCACTCCTTGTGGGGATAACTTCTATCCACTTGGTAAAATAGTCTGTGGCAGTTAGGATCCATCTATGTTGACTTCTTGATGCAAAGTGAATTTCTCCAATGAATTCTAGACCCCATTGCTGGAAGGACGACGAGGACACCACATGATTTAATGGTAGAGACTTGGGTTGTTTCTTTCTAGAGAATTTCTGACATTTAATACAAGCCCTGATATTTTCACAGACATCAGTGAATAGAGTTGGCCAGTAGTACCCAAACCTGAGAATTTTGTAGGTTTTGGTCTTCCAAAAAATGATGTCCCCCACATAGGCTATCATGGAACTCAAATATAATTCTTTGGGCCTCTTTTGGGTCTAGACATATCAAGAGCACTCCCAGGGTGTATTTCCAATATAATATTTGATCAATAAGGAAATATTTAATTGCTTTGAGCTTTAAATATCTAGCATTGTTCCTTTTCATTCCATCGAGAGGCTGCAATTTTTGTAGAAAATATATGACATCCTTGTACCAAGGACATCATACTAATGGGGGGTCCACCTGATCATTTGTATCAGACAGCTTAGCTTGCTGACTTTCTGAGTAATTATTGATGAAATTTAACCCCAAAGCTTTGCAATTAGATTCAGCCAGCAACCTAGCTAAACCTTGACCTTTGATCAATTTGGTGGGCTTGATATCTAGATCAAATTCAAGGATTTTATCAATCCATTGGTTCATCCTTCCATCTATGTCTAGTTGAATGAAAACTTCCTTAACGACAGCTGAAGGGACATATGCGATGGATTTTGAGTGCATGACATAGAATCTGAAAGATTTGAGAGCTTTAACCAAAGCATAGGCCTGCTTCTCCATGATGCCATATTTCAGCTCAACATCTCTCAATGCACAAATAAAAAAGGAAATGGGTTTCTCCAACCCTTCAACATTTTTCTGCAACAGAATAGTCACTACAGTGTCAAATGAAGCAAATGAAAAAATGAGAAAATCCTTCGAGTAATCAGGACTAATAAGCACATGTGCTTTAGTCAAGGCCTTCTTTATTTGATCAAAGGAATTTTGAGACTCGACAATCCATTTCACTTTGTTTCCTTTCCTCAACATGGTTGTTATAAGCATTACCATCTCATCAAAGTTGGAAACAAGCCTCCTTAGAAAATTATCTTTTCCCAAGAAAGACTGGACTTCCTTCCTAGATCTGGGGAGTGACAAGGTTTGGATTGCTTCAACTCTGTTGGGATCAATCCTAACTCCTTCAGCTGATACTATGTGGCCCAACAATTTTCCCTCCTTCATGGAAAACAAAGACTTCTTGGGATTTAAGGAGAGACCAAATTTCCTACATTTCAGGAAAACCCTTTTTAAATTCTCACAGTGCTCTCTATCTGATCTGGAGAATACTATAATGTCATCCATATAGATGACCACAAACTTGTCCTTTTCTCCAATGAAAGAGATATTCATGGCTCTCTGAAAGGTCGCCCCTACGTTCATCAATCCAAAGGGAATTTTGGAATACATGAATGTACCCCAAGGAGTGGTGAAGGTTTTTTTTTCTCTGTCCTCAAGTAGGACCGAGATCTGATTATATCCCTAAAATCCATCAATCATGGATATTCTTGATGCGCCAGTTACCCTTTGTAATATGTGTTCCATTTTGGGAAAGGGGTAATAGTCTTTCTTTGAGCTCTTGTTTAGGTTTCGAAAATCAACACAAAGTATGATTTCCCCACTCTTCTTTCTCACCGGGACTAGGTTGGCCACCCACTCAAAATATCTCAAAGGGACAATGATTTTGGTGTCCAACAACTTCTTGACCTCCCTTTCCATAATAGGTAGGAGCATAGGATTTATCTATCTCAATTTTTGCCTAAATGGTTTGGCCTCTTCCTTCAGTGGAATTTTATGTTCAATGATAGTCATGTGATATGTTCTAAGGTATTGATAGGTCCAGGAAAGCACATAAGAGAATTCCTTTAATAACTTAGCGTACCCGACCCTCTGTTTCCTTGACAAGCTGCTTGACAACTTTACATACTTAGGGTATTTCTCTGTGTCAATATTGCATTTGACTATGTCAGCATCATCAATCGACCTTTGATCTTTCATTGCCACATCATTACTGTCAAATATCCTTTCCAAAGGGACTAGTCCCTTCAGAATGTAATTTCTCAACAACTACACAATATGATTATTAGTGATTTTCTTTAAAAATACATCAACATGTGAGTTACTTTGAGAATCAGAATCCTGGTCTATGTGTAATACATAAAATTCGCCAACATGTTCCAGGAACCTCTTGATCTCAAAATCATCCTCAAATAACTTCCAATGCTTGACATTGTCAGGTATGGAGGGTCTATATTTTACTTCTATATCATACCTGATCTTGGGTGGCAGAGGGACTCTAAAATTGCTTGTCAAAATAGCCAAAGATTCAGCCATGACATTCTCTTCTCTCGAAATAAATGAAATGTTGAAAGCTGAGAAACAAATATCAATCAGATCCCACGCTTCATTTCTATATGATCTCATCCAAGGGTGTTTGGCCCAATAAATATTATTGATATGTTTGACAATAAACTCAGCATCCCCAAACACTGATATCTCTTCAATTCCCATGCCTTTTGCATCCCTGAAACCCAAAATAAGAGCTTCATATTCTGCCACAATATTGGTATCTTCAAATTCTAAATTGAGTGAAAGAGATACAAATTCTTGAATAGGATAAACAAGGATCACTCTAGCTCCAACACATTCTCTAGAAGTGGCTTCATCGAAGAACATTTTCCACAAAGAGGTAATCAGGGGAGAATATTCACAGAGGATAATGGACTGCTTTTTGATTTCAAGAGGAGGTTTAGGGGCATCGGTGAAATACAATAAGATGGATACCAAATCAATGTCAAGAGAAAAGATAGGATGGTTGGTGGGATACGCTTCATCTCTGATAATGTAGGCAAACTGAGATTCTATGTATAGTATTCTATTCTCCCCCCCAAACACAGGAATGGTAGCATATGTGAGGTCCATTTCCAAGGTTCCTTTGAGTCTTTTAATCCAAGATCTTGACAAAAGCATGCCCAAATTGGGAGGAACATCAGCTACCATGATATCCATGACCACACACTTCATGGGAAACTAGAACACGGTCACAACCATATCTTTGGTGACCCCAAGACATTGCACTTTCCTGGAATCGAAGGAATACATGTCATGGTATGCTTTTGTAATTTCTAGTCCTAGTTCTTCCATGACAGTTTTGGGCATGAGATTATGAGAGGCCCCT
This sequence comes from Picea glauca, assembly GCA_000966675.3. Classification (NCBI taxonomy): domain Eukaryota; kingdom Viridiplantae; phylum Streptophyta; class Pinopsida; order Pinales; family Pinaceae; genus Picea; species Picea glauca. The sequence goes on from JZKD02S1767174.1 coordinate 27,083, forward strand.
AAATCCATTAAACAGTTATGCAATACCTTTTCATGTATGTTCAGTGATGTGTATAAGGGAGGGTATGAATCATCTCTATCTTCTACCATGGGACCTAGGATGACTGTTGGCTTCTCGTCTTGCAAATTGATTGATTCTGAGGGATGATACAAAGGTTCAGGGAGCAATAGTTTAGATAAGGATCTCTTAAATCCCTCATGCTTGACCAGGTCTAAAAGGGGTGCCGAGATCCTAATATTCTAAATTTCATGCTCAAAGTTAAAAAAGGAGGGGGGCTTCAGAGTTTCCTTTACCTATGGGATAGGACCTTTGGCTACTAGTGAGGGATTTTGGGATTTATTTTCCTTGTTGTTTTTTGTTGCATCTTTAGCAGACTTCTTTGGTCTGGAAGAATGATTAGGGATGTCGGACTTCCCATATTTCTTCTTAGACCTGAGGTTGTATCTATTTGGGATGTCACTGGCCTTATCCCCCTTGCTCAAATCATTTAATTGAATGTCCATGAGAGACTCCTCGTATGCTAATTAAGTTAGGTGAGGAGAAGGAGATGCATCTTCGAGACAATGAATTTATGGGTCAAGGTCCTCTTCTTCTCCACCATCATCTGACACAAGGTTGTTCTGAAGAGGGGTTTGGATTTTCTGATCATCCCTGTCTTTGTTCCTAGGCTCTCTTTTCATAATATTAGGAGTATGGTTATTCTTCCTCCTGAAGTTTCCTCTGTTATCAACATTTTGAGGATTTATGTACATTTTCTTTCCCTCCAATTATAACCTTTCCATCCTAGTTGAAAGTGATTTTAGTAACTTGGTTAATTCTTCCATTTGAGGGGGAAGAGAAAAGGAATTGGAGGTTGAGGCTTCATATCTTCCCCTTACTCTGTCTTTATCGACCTTATTCCTGAGTCGACCAACTGCCAATATGTTAGATTCTACTTCCAGGGTTGCATCTTGCATATGGGCCAAGGAGGTAGATATTCTCTCTCTTAATAGGAGGTAGAAGTCACAATCAAAAGCACTGGAATATGTGATATTGGTAGAGGCCTCCGTGGGATTTATCTCAGCGGGGATATTATTTTACATTTTATTGAATCTTTTAGAGAAGTCAGAGATAGATTCTTCCCCTTTTCTTTTTAAGGACCCAAAATCCGTGGTATAATACATGAATTTATTTTTACCCCCCCATTGTCTCAAGACAATATTGTCTAAAGACTCAATCCCATCAATGGATCTAGGGGTTAGGGCCCTGAACCACTTCCTGGCTTCTCCATTAAGATTGTGGACAAAAATCCTCATCCACACATCCTCGTCTACTATGACATAGTTATCAACATAACTATAGAAAGTTGCAAGGTGAAACTCTACGCTAATATATCCCTCCCTCGTAAACTTAGGCAACTTCTTAAGGTAGCCACCCCTTGGGAGAGGATTAAGAGGCTGAGGAAAAATGAGAGGGGCATATCTGGCAGCTACTATGGCATCCATTCTATTTCTAGGGGGATTAGTTCCTTCCATTAGGATGTGAATTGGAGGAGAACTAGGTAGGGATGGAGTTCGAGCAGGGGATATTGGAGGTATGTTTATGGGGACAAAAGAAAACAATGGAGGAATTGAGGGAGTTGAGGTTTCCCTCTCTGTAAATGCAACAACTTTAACAGGAGGAGTAGTGAATCTTGGAGAGGGGAAATCAACAGGCAAACTCCCAAAATTTAAAATTCTAGAAACTCCAACGGAGGGTGTAACAGGAAAATGAGAAATAGCTATTGGAGTTTCTATAGGAGGGTGGTGAAAATTATCATAAATACCTGGTTCAGTAGCTGAAGTACCTTCTTGAAGGGTATTTTTGCTTCTGACAATTTTCTCTGGGTCATCTTCAAGAGTCGCTAGAGGTAGATGTGGAGTAGACCTCGTGTGTTTGCCTCTGGAAGCCACAACTGAAATAGTGGAGTCGCCAGTGAGCTCACATTAGTGGAGTCACTAGGTGCACTATTGCAATCTTTGATGTGCTGATTCCTGATGCACCTTCAAAACTAGTAGGCTTTGTCATTCAATCCCAAGGAAAATCTTCAATTTTGTCCCCGTCAACAGCACCAGAAATGTTAGCACCATAAGTCACCCCTGGATTGCGACAGAGGTAAGATTGATACCCATCATTTTGTATGTCACAAACAATAAATATTAAGGCGGTCTAATGGATGCAGACTCAGGATGGTAACGTTCTAACTCCAAAAACTGGATCAGAAAGCATAAGAAAGTGAGGTCTTGGTCTAACTTCAGTCAATAAGTTTGGTATAGTGGTGAGTAGGGGGAAGAAATTAATAAGAGTGAAGAGGTCTTCCATGAACGTTATGTCTTCCAGTGGCCTAAGGAGGAAAAACTTAGAAAACAAGATACTTTTGGATTCGAAGCTTCAGGAGACTGAAAACATTAGGAAAACACTACAATCAAACATCCATTACAATACAATCACAATAATCCATGTGAATCCTTCAATAATGAACATTCAATATCAGTCGCATAATAAGATAGAGTAAGAAAGGATGACTTGGATTAAACAAGAAATCTCAAATATAGATACATAACCAAAAACCAGAGGCTTTGCTAAAACTTTACAATATGAGAGCCTAGCTCAACCATCGACCATGAAAAAATATCAAAACTGAGTATTTATACTCAAATAATCTCAATCCCTTCATAAGCACACTATGTTTATTGCATTTAAGTCTTGGCGTCTATTGCTTCTTTTGTTAGTCTTCACTTGCATTCTTCTGTCAGATGGACGATCATATCGATATGGGGTTCATAAGAAAATCTATGAGAGGAAACTTCCAACTAACAATCTTCCCTTCACGGCTAGCTATTCCATGCTTTCCATTTATGTGGTGAAACGAGGTTTCAACCACCTTCCCCATTTTCATTAAATAATTTCATCGAGATCAAGGTGAATCCTGACGCCCATGAATGCTCCAGGTGAACTCATAATTCATTTAGTCAATTCTAGAGCCTCAAGACCATGCAGATATTTCTCTATGATCAAATTGAGCACTCTGATCTCTTGCGCAACCCCTTTTCTTTGCCCCACATGAACGCGGGCTGTGACCCCATGCTTTTCCGATGCAAAATCTCAGGATTTCATGTTTTGGGAGTTTTCACTCCCCTTGACTTCCAACATCACGATGCACAAAATCATGAAACTACCTTTGATATTGGCGGTTGGTCTTGATTTAAAATGGATGGCCACGATCCTTTCCTTGACAACACAAAATGTCAGCTATGCGATGAGTGTTGTCCCCTCTTTCTAGAATTTCTTCCCATGTGATCAAGTGTTGAGACCACAGGCCCAATTCTCAGGCATTTCACGATTTTGCATTTTGGGGTTTCACACCATGTTCCACTTCTGAAACCTCGATCCATGAAGTTGCGATCATGCTGATCCGACGCCACGGGTCCCTTAATTTGGACAACCCAGATTGAAAACATAGACTTTTCGGGTATCATGATTTTGGGCTATGGATGCACCTTTACGATAGTAATCCCAAACTCTCGATTCACGATCCTCCGACATTTGTCGATGTCATATCAATGACACTCAGCTCCTTATAATCAGATGGACCAGATATTCCCTTTCGTGAATTGGGATTTTACAATCCTTGCTGAACAATTTTACAACATTTTAACTCCTGATTCCCATGCCCTCTTGATTTGATTCCATCTTAGATCGCTCTCAGTGTTGTGGTCTATGGAAATGAAGACTTGGATGACATGGCTAGATAGTGAAAGGATTAGTGATAGAGGCTGAGGGAGTGAGATTTCAAAATAGAAAGGGAAAGAATAAAATGGTTGTGTCGACTACAAAGGAGGAAAAATAAGGACATGGATGACAAAATAATGAAAATGGGGCAAGGGTACAGACTCAGGTAAATAGACACATGCCTACGGGACTTGACAACTTCACGTGATAACAAATTGTTCAGAGAAATCCCCTTGTGGATTAAGGTTTTCTTGATGGAAGAGGGGATGTTGACTATGTCCCCAACTAAGATGGTAGTGTAAACACCCTCTCTCGGGGTAGGGTGAGGTGGGGTTAGAGTCATGGAATGAGAGAGCGGAAGGGTTATTTGAAAAATTGGGGGGGGTGGGACATCAAGACACAGAAGCAAGATATGAGAGATCCTTGAAGCGAGCTGCCATAGATGAGAAGTGGTGGCGTGACAAGTTCATGAAAGTAGCAAGACAGTCTAAGAAGTTGAGGAAAGAAGGAAAATTGTGAGAAGTAGAGGAAAGACAGATGGAAGAGTTGTAGAAGATGAGAAGATAGGAAAGATTGGTCACTCAAATATTAAATGAGAGATAAGTGCAGAGAGAAAGAAGTCCCTAGGAGGTTGGACAAGAAGGAGAAGGTGTAGATGTAAGAGAGGAAGAAGCTGACATGAATCTTGAAGAAGAAAGAGAAGATTCAACCCCAATAACAGGAGAGATCGGGAATCTGAACAAAGAGATCATCCCAGTGGAAGAAAATGAGACCCCCCAGATCAAAGAAAACCACCCCGAAGCTAGTGGTGGAAAACCTGAATCACCCATACCCCAAGTGTATTCTATACAAGCGGTAAGTTTGATACTACCTTCTCATGCTAGTTCTGTTTTAGTACAATTAGTTAGTCAATAAAAAATGAAGCGCGAGTACAGGGAGGATATTGGGATCCCCTAGTAGATCGCAAGCAGGACCGTTAGGGTTCATATTGATAAGAACAACAATATGAGAAATGGTTGTACATGCGGGAGGTTTGATTGCACGATACCCATAATTTTGGGGTAAGGGAGATGAAGACATTGAACAACATTGGTTCTTGTGTGAAGCAATCCGGAGATCTAGAGGGAATCCAGATGTGAATAATTTGGTCGAGTTCCAAGCTACCTTCATGGGTCATGCTCTCAAGTGGTACATGAATATCATTGAGCTAGGAGTTCCAGGAATGCAGGGTCAAGCGTTCACTCTTGGCTAGGTATGGACAAGGTTCATAACAGAGTTAAAACTACCCCAGTTAGAACAACAGGCTCTGTCTAAGTTGTACGAGATCCAGCAATGGGAAGGTGAATCAACATGGGAATACAACCAAAATTTCAAATATGCTATAGGGAGTTTGGCACATCAAATCCATGAAGAACATCAAAGGGAGTGGTACATTCAGGGGTTGCTTCCTCTGACTCAGATTCCACTAACACAACAATAGATAGGCACTTTAACATACACCTTGGAACAATCGATGAAGATTGAATCCATGGAGAGATTCCCTAGGAGCCTGAGAGTGACCATACCCCCAGTAGATGTGAATCTGGTGCAACTACAAGGGAAGATTTCGATGCTTACAGAAAATATCCAGGAGCTGACGATACCCAGAATAGGACGACAACAGGTTTGGTGCGTCATATTTTATACAAAAGGACATATGGTGAATGAATTTTCGTTAATAAGGGGAATGGGACATCCTTATAATTTGATCATACCCACACCAGGACCCACAAGAGGAGTTGTGCAAGTGTGTATGAACTTGCCATTCCATAACCCCACCCCGTATCATGATTTCCCAGGAGGCCAAGTAGAACCAGTAGTTGAGTATTGTGAAATCTGTCGAATTCATTGACATGGGCCAGGATAGTGCCCCATTATGTAGAAATATTCAACAGTACCAAATATAGTTCACTGTGAATTCTACGCATCTACCACACACACTAACAATCAATGTAGAGTTCTATATGCACTTGTAGACAGGTTAGAACGAACAACATTCAGGGTCACCAAAAACCCTCAGGGGCTAGGAAGAGGTGGAAGAGGTGGAGCATGAGGAAACTTCAAAGGAGGGAGAACCAGTGGAAGAGGGCCAAGCAGATTTTATAACTGTGATGAGAAAGATCACCTAGCTAGAGACTGTCCTCATCCAAGGTGACCATGGTTCTTACATTGCATAACCAACAGGCACACAACTGAAGACTTCCTATAATTAATTGTAAAATGGGAAGATAAAGTACGACAACAAGGAACTAAGCTCATCAGTTCAGAAATCAAGAGAGTCATTAAGGGACAATTTCCTAACCTTAATATTGTTACTTGGTGAGGAGAAACGATAGGATCTGATGATGATACTCTACCTTGGATCTAGAAAGAAACAAATAAAGAAGACAGGTACGACCCTCTAAAGAAAAAGTTTTTCTTTAAATATTTCATAGAATTATTTCACAATATATCTACCCTTTAGATGCAAGAGAAACCCCCATAGCCTATTTCGTATCCTAAGATGGCACAAGTCCCTGCTTCACCCCCTGCACCTAGAAACCCTGTAGTCATATCGAGAGAACCCAAGCAACCTCCAAATGTAGTTGACCTTTGGTTTCAATTATTCTCTGACATTCTAGGTATATATCAACTAACTAAAAAGTTACACAATGCGCTATACTTAGTTTTAGGGAATGAAGAATCACTAGAAGCAAGAATAAGGGCTAATCTTCCTGAGAAGAGAACTCAGAGAGTGCAGCAAAGAAAAGTACGAACTGGAAAAGAATTCATACTAGTAGCCTAGTTAGATGAATTTGAGATTAATGAAATCATGTTGGATCTAGGATCTTATGTGAACATTCTTTCGAAGAAGACCTGGGAAGCCTTAGGAAAACCTAGGCTAACATATTCCCCAATTCAATTAAGAATGGAAAATCAATATTGTATTTTCCGCATTGGAAGATTGGAGAATGTTGTAATATATGTTGCAGGGGTAAAGATAGTGTCTCACTTTGAAGTCATTGAGATCATGGGAGATAAGGACCCTTACCCTACTCTACTTAGCATCGATTGGGCCTATGACAATTATGAAATCATCGATTTAAAAAAAGACACCATGACCTTTGAGGCTGATGGAATCAAGGTAGTTCAACCTTTGGATCCATATGTAGGACCTAGGTATACAGAGCCAACATACAATAACATGGAGGGAGAATACTTGGACCAATTGTACACTGTAACAGTAGGAACAAGAGACGATTACATAAATCCTACTACTGATGGATCATTAAGTTGGAGAAGCATATAGTCAACAGTCAAAGATTTAGAATTGGATTTTGACAGTTGGAAACAAGGTTCATATGAAATATTCTCAAGAAAATGCGCAACTGTCAGAGTAACTAGATGGTTTGGAACTAAATTCAAAGGACACCCAGTATACAATGGCACCTCAAAAGTAGACATTTTTCTGCTCATCATGGAGGAAAAGGTAGTAGAAGATCAAAGAATATCAGTACTAGATGTAGCTTTTCAGAGAACTCCTCCCAGATGGTGGGATAATCATAAATCCTTACTCAGAACTTGGGATGAGGCAAAGCAAGATATCAAGTATAGGTTCTAGAATAAGGAGCATCTGGAATCACAGATACAGATAGACCTCCAAGTTGCGCAATTGTTCAGCATAGAATCAAATCCTAGAATTCATATTGAACAGTGCATGACAGAGTGGCAAGTTGCGAGAATACCCTCTCACTTATGGGTTCAGGTATTTCCCCACTCTCTAGGTCCAATCCCGAAATATTGGTTCATACATGAGGAAACTAGAAGACAGACCAGCGATTGGCAAGCACTGACATCTCATTTTTGCAAGGAATTCTCATTTACAAGTACCCTAAGCTTGAAGTAGTCCCGCAAAAGATTAAAGAACTTATTTTTACATATAATGGTAATCATAAACCAAAATTAGTGGTATGTGCCAAACATAGCCAAGAACTTCAGACTAACCTTCACCTGGACCCAACTGAGAAACCTATAGAATTCTATCAGATTAGCAGAGATTCATAAATCCTAGATGACTTAGAGGAATTGAAAAACCTAGCCATCACAAAGACAGAGGGGAGTCGACAAATCCAAAACACCATACCCATCCAGACTGATAGCTTTTACAATCACCCATTAAAAATGCACAAAATTAGTATAGGGACCACAAAGCAACCCAAGATAGTTATGTTGGGAGACTAATTGGATTACCAAACTAGTCAAGAAATACAGAGTTTGTTATGGGAATATGAGGATTTGTTCCCAAATACTTTTTCAGAGTTAAAGGGAATCAAAGGAGTTATGGGAGAAATGAAAATTGAATTGAAACTAGGATCCAATCCTGTCAGACATAGACCATACCATCTTAACCCTAGTGTAAAAGAGAAGGTTAAGAAGGAAATAAATAAGATGTTGGAAGAAGGACTCATTTTTCTAGTAGAATAAGAAGAATGGGTCAACTCAATAGTCATTCAAAGCAAGAAAGGCACCAAGGATATTAGAGTCTATGTAGACTATAGAATCCTTAACTTTGTCTATGTGCATGACCCTTTCCCAACACCCTTTACTGATGAGGTGCTAGAAAAGGTTGCAGGGAAGGAAGCATACTCATTCACAGATGGATTTTCAAGGTATCACCAAGTTAGGATCACCGAAGAGGACAAAAATAAGACCACTTTCATAACATAATGGGGATCTTTCACATACAATGTGATGCCATTTGTCTTAAAGAACACCCTTGCATTTTTTTCCAGGATTGTAATAACATCTTTTAGAGATTTCATTCATAAATTTATAGAAGTATATATGGATGATTGGACAATATATAGCCTTCTCAAGGAACATGTAGCACTGTTGCAGATAATGTTTGACAGATGAAAAGAATTGCAGATCTCATTGAATCTCAGAAAGTGCATCTTTTGTGTACCACATGGGAATTTGTTGGGCCACATAGTCTGTTGAGAAGGAGCATTGGTAGACCCAGCCAAAGTTGTAGTCATCACAAATATCCCACCACCTATGAGTGCTAAACAATTGCGCTCCATGCTGGGACACATAGGTTATTATCGTAGGTTCATCTGAAGATATGCCAACATTACTGCACCTCTGGAAAAGCTACTGAAAAAGGATGAACCATTCCAATGGACTCCAGAATGTGATGAACCATTTGAGACACTCAAGGAGAAGCTCAACACAACATTGATACTGATATTCCCAAACTAGGAGAATGAATTTCACGTTCATGTATATGCTTCAGGAATTGCCTTAGGTGCTATCTTAACACAACCTGGAGATCGAGCTATGGATCATCCTATCTATTTTTTGAGTCATAAGTTGTTGCAAGCAGAGAGAAACTACACAACAATGGAAAGGGAGGGCTTAGCTATGATTTTTTCTTTGCAAAAATTTAGACATTATTTTTTAGGTTCTCAATTCAAGTTCTTTACTGGTCATTTTGCATTAAAATATCTAGTTAACAAACCTATGTTGGAAGGGAGAATCTATAGATGGTTTTTGTTATTTCAGGAATTTTCCTTTGAATTTATGATTAATCTGGGGAGATGCAATGTAGGATATGATCACCTATCTAGATTAGAGTCAGGGGAAAGTGGAAGAGTAGTAAACGATTAACTCCCAAATGGAGACTTGTTCTAGGTTGAAGCCATACCAGAGTACCTGGAGCACATAGAATTCTTCTTAAGTACAGGGGCTTTCCCAGAGACATATTCCACAACCTAGAAATGCCACAGGGTTGTTAGAGAAGCATACTACTAGTTGATCACTAAAAAGTTGTATAAACTAGGACTAGACAATATCCTTAAAACATGTGTCCTGGATCATGAAAGACAGGATACACTATGGGAATGCCACAGTGGAATTGTAGGAGGTCACGTAGGAGGAAAGACCACTGCACAAAAAATTATACAATATGGACTTTGGTGGGAAACACTCTTCAAGGATGAAAAGGTATACGCTAGATCATGTGATGTTTGTCAATGAGTGGGTAAGCCGTCATGACGAGATGAATTACCACTACAACCAGTTAGAGCTATACAAGCATTCGAGAAATGGGTAGTTGATTTCATTGGACGAATCAACCCCATAACCAAGAATTCAAAGTCTAGGTACATCATCATCACAACTGACTACCTTACGTGTTGGGATGAAGAAATAGTTGTTCAGGACTGTTCAACCGATATTGCTACCAAGTTCATCTTTGAGAATATTATCACCTATTTTGGATGTTCTAGGAGCCTAACCAATGATCATGGATATCATTTCATTAGTAACACTATAGAAACACTTACAACAAAGTTCATTATTCAACACCAAAAAAGCAGTCCCTACCACCCACATGCCAATGGAACAGTCGAAGCCTTCAACAAGATTCTAGAAAGAGGGTTGAAAAAGGTCTGTTGCACAAACCGAGAGGTTTGGGATGATAGAGTCCCAACAATACTATGGTATTACAAGATAACCACAAAGAAAATCCACATGTACACACCATTCTAGATAGTTTATGGGAGAGAAGAAGTGGTGCCTACAAAATTCATCACCCCAAGTTTGTATATTGCACAAATCACACAAATGTTAGAAGAGGAATCCATTGGATAGAGAGTTATGGAGTTACAAGAACTCGAGGAGACCAGATTTCTAGCAGACTTCCATCAGTCAGTGGAAAAAGAAAGATAAAAATATTGGCACGACATGCACATTAAGACCAAGGTATTTACACAAGGAGACAAGGTTCTACTCTACTATAGTCGATACTGGAAGCATCTTGGCAAGATGCGCATGCACTAGCTGGGACCATTCATAATTGCGAAGATCTGACCCTCAGGAGTAGTCAGAATCACGCAATTGGATGGTGTGTTGTGGCTAGGATGGGTGAATGGCGCTCACCTGAAGCCCTATTTGTCTCAAAATTGAGAAAAAGGGACTCTTGCTCGAGTACGAAGGAGCTTGTACAATAGTTAGATTTGAGTTTTTCTGAAATTTTGTAAATTCAATTAATAAAGTCGATGTGCACAGTCTTGCACCATGACACATAGTTCATTTTCTGTTTAGGTGTTGTTTGATATAGAACTAATGACTCAGCAGTGTAGGATCCAAAGCATAAGATAATCCATTAATGATAGTCCTTAATATGATGAGAACCTCCTTTGTGGTCGGAGGGAGAATGAATCTGAATACGATCTGAGTCCATGTGCCACACAAACCTAGTCTAGTCACAACTGTTATGACCATTACGGTACCCTGCCTAAAGTCAGTTAAGCCATAATGCCATGATATGAAAATATGCCATCAAAGTTCATGCCGAGATACCCACCTGTCAAATGGAAAGGTCTAAAATTATCCACATCCCTATTCCACTCATGCAAGTAAGTAAATGCTAGAATCGCCCAATAGGATTTACCCCGTTAAAATGTCTCGTCTGACAACTCATATCTAGTTGCGTCCATATGATTAGGATGAACAACATTTATTGCTAAAATTTCTCTCTAAGCCAAGTATAAGGCCTTGGGAACTCGCTCGACAATGCATCATTTCCAAAGAACATATCTATTTCTGAATTCAGTAGAGAAAACCAGGCTATGCAATTGTGAAACCCATAGTCATGATCCTATTCCATAGATTTCCAAAGAAGTGTGAATGCTGAGAGACATAGAAATCCGAAGCAGCATGTCTAAGGAAGTGGTACCAGACGAGCCCTGCGACCCCCAAGTCGAGGTCGCGGGCGATCTCAAAGGGAAGGTGGAGCATGTTAAGCTCCTCGATCGTGACCTAACAGATCCAATTTTGTTCCCTCAGATTCACATATATGTCTTTTGGGAGATGGCTCCATATGGGTTAGGAGTCATGCAATTTGTTCCAAGACCATAATTTGTCAACTTCTTCAATACGACCATCATGAACCTTAGAGACCTACCATTATTCGGTACAACTGGTGAAGTTGCATGGTGCACAAAATTTATGATAAGTAGGGTGCATGACAGAAGTCTCTGGTTGGATAAGAGATATCCAATCCATGTTGAAGACATCCATCATCTTACTAGACTGTCCTTCAAAGGAGAGTATGTGTCAAAAGGATTCCAGGGTCCTGGTGAGCATGAAAAAAAGAAAGGAGGGCTTAGCTTGTATGAAAAATTCAACATGAAGAGCGGGGGTGCACAGAAGTAAGCAACCCCATATTCCCAGAGACAGTCTAAACTAGTTGTTATATCATAGCCAACAAGGTTATGAGATTATACTACAAGGGAGAATGCACGCTAGATGCATTATAAGTAGAAGAGTTTTGTGCCAATGATGTTGTGTTCAATTGGTGTAGTTACCTATTGGAGGAACTACTAGTGGAATGCGAGGAAGCGCGAGAGAAGGGAGGAACCTTCACTTATGGATATCTTCTCATGGAATTCACAATGTTCAAATGGAAGCCACCTATCGGAAGGCTGCCAACGCTACAAGATAAGGGACGCATGGTGAAGATGTTTGATCCATGGTAGTCAAGGTCGGATTCAGAGAATACAACCTTCAACACTGCAGCATTTTCTAAGTGGTACAATATCCTGATAGACGCAACACAAAGGCTCTGTAGTCCACAGGATCTCCCCAACTACAATACGTGAAACATTTCATTCAACATGAAACACCATACATTTGCCTGGCCGAGACATGTTAGCAGGGAATATCTCCATACAATGATGTAGTTGTTCTATCTGTACGAGGAGGCCTTTGACAAAGAAGTAATTCCATGGAAAGAAGTCAAAAACAACCCATGTAAGTCAGGAATGCATTATATTCTACCTATGGAGCTGCTGAAGAAGACATACAAAGAAGTAGGAGTAGGACCGAGCTTAGTTCCAAAGTTACAGAAGCCAACAGATCCAACACAATCAGACTCTGAGGAGGAAGAAGGGGCGTAGCCATTAAAGCATAAGAAAAGAACGCTACTGACCCTCCGCCCACTGCCATTTGATGTCGTGTTGTCAGGTGAGGACGTCAACCAAATCCTGAGTGTTGTGTTAGTTAATGAACCAAGGATGAAGAAGCTCAGAACCAAAGTTTTTCTGAATAAACCTTTGAACCCCCAACCCCTTGCATCAGCTGTCCCCCGCACCCGCTCAACGGTGAAATAAATCCATATCATCCACATTCAGGATGACCCTGATCCTGAAACATTTCCTTCCAAATTCGTCACTAAGCACCCTCAGTCACCACCAAAAACCTAGTCACCAAACCCCGACACCACCAGTCCACCCCATACCACAACCCAGAGCCAATGTAACTTGACCAACCAGACCAAGAGGAGCTAGAACTACTAGAAACAACCCAAGAGTTCTCTAAGCCGAGACCATAATTTTTTGGTCCAAACCCCAAAGTACCAGAGTAGAGCATGAAGCTGACTAGTCCGAAACTAGACATCCAGGAACACCAGACTGAGCCTTCGACGCAAGGAAAATACACCCAAACTGTGGAGGAGACGAAATCCCAAAGAAACCTACAAATCACCTCACCAGCCAGGGGTGAGGGTTCCCAAGAAAGCACAACGTAGGAAGTAGAAGCAACAAAATAACAGGAGATACCAAAGCCTCAAAAGGAACTAGAATCAACAACCAGGCAGAGCGCGACATCCACGTGTGACCAAATGGAGCAGGTTCTCCAGAACCCTCAGCAATGCACATAAATAATGCAACTATGCATAGCTAGGATAGAGGTTCTGACTCTTTTACCCTCAGAGATAAGGCTGAGGATCATGCTAGGACAATCAACTGAGGAGGAGGTATAGACCCACTCGGAGCACTCAATGGCCAATGGACTTCCACTACAGACACGAGCACCAAGAGATGCAACCCCTTCATCAACTGACCTCATATAGTGGCCAACGATTGATGTGATTGGGAAATCCCACTTACGAACTTAGAATTTAAGGGCTCTAATCATGCATGCAGAAAATGACCATTTAAAGGACTCTACATTTTCCTATTCTCCCAACACAAAACCCCACAATCATGCAATACAAGGTGAAAACAAGATTAGGTAACTCTACCTTAAATCCTTCGTTTGATGTCGATCCCTTCACTTTCACTCACTCCTTGACTGCAAGCCTCCTCCCAAAGATAACCTGCATTCACACATGAACAAACAGAAAGTTGTAAACATGCATTTCATATACTAATTGTTGGGTTAGATGTGACAATATCATAAAATAAATACACAATTTGAACACATGATATGGTGGGACGAAAAAATTATTCCTTTTTGTATTAATCTTCACAAGAGTAAACTTACAATATGTGGCCGACACTGCTCCTTGAACCTGGTCCTAGGATCCTCTTCACAATGCACCAACTACTCAACCTCACAATATAATTGCAAGAAATTAGAGCAAAGGGGGGATAAATTTGGGCAGAGTTTCTATGCTCTTCTTCTTCTTTTTAAAATGGGACCCCTACCCCTTATTTTATAAGCAGTTATCCAGTTGAATGGCGGGCCATAGGCAGTCAAACGGTTTTAGCAATTTCCCGAAACTCTATTTCTCATCTGCAACTTTCCATTTTTCATGATTTTTTCAGTATATGTGGGCTATAGAAGTCCTGCAAGTGTATGGATGTGTGCATACGTGGGCTGTAGAAGGACAGGGCATGTGTGGCTCAAAAAAGAGGGATTTTTAGAAGATCTTGGCTCAAGAAATTGGCAACTAGTAGGGCCATAGGCCAGGTATGCAGATTGGGTGAAAATTAGGTTTATAATAGATGCCCCCTAAAGTGTGAGGTTAGAAGAGCATATGATGGCTGAAATACTTTACCAATATTCGTCAATGTGCCAAGTGAGTGAGCCCAGGGACTAGTATGTGGGAGCTTCCATCTACAAAATAACAATTTGTCTCACTGAGGCAGGCATACCCATGCTCGAGATAAAAATTAAAATCGTGGATACCAATCAAATACACTACAGATCTATGTCATATAACTATATAAAGTGTATTCATGAGAAATACATAGCGGATCTACATCTCAAAATCAAAATATATACATGTATAGTATCCATCTTCAAGAATCTAAGTGTCGTCTGATGGTTGGAGATGATGCTTTCAGAGCTCAATAAACAACTTCAATATCTTCAAAACTCAGGTAAGAGTGTAATATGAATGTATGACTTCACTACCCAGAGGTCTTCGATAGCTCATCGGGAATAGACGAGAGGATCCTGATGATCAAATAGAAAACTTCATTGATTTTGAACAAGGATTTTGATTGGTATTTTAGGATGGTCAGGCATGAGGGCAAGAGACAAACTGCAGAAAGGCTGACATGAGCTTGGTAAAAAATTCCCTTGGATAGTAGCACGATAAATGATGAGACTCAAGCAACATGATATTGACATAAGTTGGCAATGCAGGAGGCAACACCAACTCTCCATATGTTTGGAAGAATAACCAAAAGGAGGAGGACACAACTCTATGAGAACAACTTCCTAAGGTCATACTATGTCCTAGATATTTGATGAACAAACAGAAAGATGTGCTTTGTCCAAGGGTGACTCATTGTGATGCCAAAAAAAATAAAATACTTTCCCCTTCCTCTTTTTGGGGTATATTTGATTTTTTTGTCTTTTTTCAATATTTTGGAAAAGCTTTGAAAAAAGAATAAAAAAAAAATTTGTTACAAAGGAGGAACGAGTGTCACAATCATACTAGTTCCAGATGCAAGGAACACACTGATGCTCAAAGAAAAGGGGCATATGCAGAAAAGGGACACTTGGAAAAAACCTCTATGGGCCAAAGGTGTCAAGATGCAGAGGAAAAGTGCTACAGGGCTTGCGAAAAAGGCATGCTTCAAATGGTTCAGTTGAGAGCAACATGGAGCCAACATTAGGCCAAAGACGCAGGTATGTGAATGTGGTTTAATAAGACACACAATGGTAATGTCCTTCGATGTAAGTTTAACGAGCCCAGAGAAGGTAAGCTCGACCATTTTTTCATTTTTAGAGAGTCTAAAAAAGCGTAAAAGAAGACTCCATTGGGGTACCTTTTTCAAATATAGTCTAGTCATCTCGAAAAAGGGGTAAATAAGCACCGAAAAGATGACTATTCAAAATCATTTTAATGAGTGTGACAAAGACAAGATGACTCGACAATCTTTTCATTTTTAAGGAGTCTGAAAAGAGCTTAACTATGGACTTCGTAAATGATGTTCTTCTTGGCCATTTTAATGAGTGTGAAGAAACCAGGTCACTTGACGATCTTTTCAATTTTAGGGAGTCTGAAAAGAGCTTAACTATGGACTCTGTGGGGGTGCAAAAAAGGGTTAAAATCATACCTGAGAATACTCTTCTAGAGAATTGAAGTTCCTAGAGTATACCTTTGTTCATACAATTGACCATCCAGACCGAAAAAGGGGTAAACTACCATTGGACAAACGTGCCTTCAAATTTCAGTTTAACGAGCGTGAAAGAAAACAATATCACTCAACAATCTTTTCATGTTTAGAGGGTCTGAAAAGGACTTAAAAGAAGACCCGTTTAACATTTTGGGAGTCCCGAGGGTGAGGTCAAGAGTGATAAAGAATCATGCAGATGAGGCTCAAACTCATATTCAGGGCAAGACTAACAGGGACTCCCGAGCCTATAGTCATTACCAACAGCATGGATGTCTGAAATGAAAGAAGAATCTAGCTAGGAAATCCATGAAGGGGAAGGCTCTACCATGTCATTACGACACTTCTAAAGAAGGAAAGATGGTTCTGTGTCACAACTTGGTGGGTTCGATCCTATGGAAAAGTGATAAAGACAATGAGATACAAAAAGTGGAGGTGGAATCCTAACTTAAATGCTCACGTTGAAAAAATGATTTACCAAAGGACCTTCAAAAGTGACCCAAATCTCCCAAAAGCTTCCCGATACCCGAAATGACCTCTATCATAACCTTCCCAAAGAAACTCCTGAACCATACTAAATGATTTTTAGTTTAGAAAAAATGACAAGGGGGTCCAAAAAATGACAAAAAGGGGCCAAAAAGTCTATAAATAGAATTTGGCAGCTCATTATCACCATTGTTGATTTGGGAAATTGACTCTGGAGCCCAAAAAAACCCTTTGATAAAAGTGTTGATTCCGGGAGCTCTAGTGGACAAAAAAAACTTCTGATTGGACCAAGTAAGTAAAAATTCACTCCTCTTGCCTTTCAATTTTTATTTTATGCATTTTATTTCATTTTTGGGGGGGGGAGTTGACCTTTAAAAAGGGTCGTCCCTAGGCATACGCGGACTGTCTTAGGACAACACACGTATGCACATGTGCAGTTGAATTATTGCACTCGTGCATACGTGACTGTCACCACTACAACCCGCGTATGCCCCCAATTTTGTGAAAAAAGTAGAAAGAAAGATCTAATTCCACTCTTGAACTGGCACTTGCAGAATGTATGTTCACTGGAGGGAAAGAGAGCATGAAGACATTGAAATTTTGGTCGATGAGGAAATTGGTGTGATTGTTTCGGTGACTCAATGCGGGCTATTGAAATTCTACCAGTGTCCATTCATGCGGGCACAACCGAGACTACTGAACACCTTGATAGATTATTGGCACCCTGATGCAGAGGCCTTCATGCTTGAAGGTCAGTCATTGACTTTGACGAAAGAGGACATATACTTCTTTCCTGGCCTCTCAAGGAGAGGGGAACCAATCAACTTTCACACATTTCCTTTAGGGCCTTATAACATAGTGGAGCTGATTCAACTCCATTGTGAGGTAGGGACTGATAAAGTGGGCACACAGGTGCCGATCAACAAGATATCTAAGCTATCACTGAAAGTATTAGTACTATTGATTGGGCGGATCACTGGACTCGTTGCACTTCACCAAACATCCCAGGCACATATCAATTGTGCGGTGCAGTGTTTGAATGCACATGTGTTTGATTGGAGCATGGAATTACTTGTCTGCATGAAATGACATTTGACTGAGTGTCGCATGCGGAGGCACAAAAACTTCAGTTTTGGGACCATACTTTGTGCATTCTTCTTTGAGAGGGTGCCCAGTATTATCCCTCAAGAGATAGTACAAGGGAACACAACCACATTCCCAGTTGTATGTAGATGGGCGACACTATTGTCGTGTCAGGGTGGTGGAAAGATCGTGGAGGCCTTTGATGACAAGTTCTTTGATTGGTGATCTCGCCAGATTCCAGCGATAGAAGACTATCCATATGATGGCATTGACTTTTCTAGAGACCCGAATATGGTTGTTCCTCTTGGAGAAGTGCGAGGAGAGTTGGGTAAGTTTTTAATTTTCATAGTTTTTGATTTTTATTTTATTTTATATATATTATATTTTTTTTCTTTTTGTGTGTACCAGAGTATCTAACAATGATTTGTTTGTTATAAATAGATGTGGGACCAGTGCATCCTACTGATTTTGCGAGGAATAGATGACGTCATCGTCCATAGGCAGGAGAAACCGAAGCCTTTGAACTGGAAAGAGCAGTAGGGGGGCCTCAACCTAGTGAAGCCAAGAGAGTTTTGAGGCGGGTAGAGAGGAATCATACCTCTCTTACTCATGTTGTGCCTATGGAAGATATTGAGGATCTGCCACCCTCTATGCAGCCTCACATAGTTAGGGTTCCACGAACTTGGTTCCAACTTTTTCGACGTTTGGCAAACACAGTTGTACACTATGGTTGGGCCAACAGACCCCACCCTTAGCTAGGTTGGATTGTTTATGTGCCGTGAGAACTTTTGTACATTTTTTAAGGCATAAGCCCCATGACTCATACTATGTATATTTTTTAGGCGTTCACAACCACACTATACTCTGATACATTTTTCGACACACACACACACACACATATATATATATATATGGCTCTTTTTTGTCTTTTATGCTTTATGGATTATGTTACAAATGTATTTACATGTGCATGTGTGTTTTTCTTCTTTACATGTGTGCAAAATGCCATTCTAATATATGATTAGCTAGAGTATCAATGATGTGATTTAATCTCCTAGAAACATGAATGTAAGTAATGTAATCAAAACTTCGTTCTAAGAGACGTACCCTAAGGAACCGTCGACGTAGGGTAGGGTCGTAAACGTGGTAAACACTATTTAATTTAGACACAACCAGTTGAGAATGTAATTAGATCCAAAGGTGAGAGATACCATGAGACAAAGTGTCACGAAGAAAAGCTATGATTGTGTTGTATTCGACAACGATGTTTGTAGCATTACCTAAAAAAATACCTCCTAAGGATAGCAACTGGCCTTGAGGTGTAAAAATCACCTAAGCTGTGGAAGCAAGCCTCCGAGTGTGTTGACTAGCACCATCCTCAAACCCCACGAACACCTCTGATTCACTTGACATCTGCCACAATGAAAATAATGTCATAAAAAATGACACTTGCATAAATTCAAAAGAAAAAAAGTAAACAAAACAAATGTACAAAGACTATACATATGTTACAATAATTCACTGAAGGCGATCCACCTATGAGTAATACTTCTTGAGGTAGAGCCCATTTCTAGGCTCAGATAAAGTGTTTCCCTCAAAGTCAACCAGATGATAAGCCCCTTTTTTAAGAACCTCTTTAACAATGAACGGTCTGAACCACATGGGTTTGAACTTGCCTGTCCCTAGGGGATCCTTATCTTAGCCATAGACTAGGACAAGGTCACCTTTAGAAAAAATCCGAGGGAGAATGGACTGATCATACTGACACTTAAATTTTTGTTTATGAGCCTAGTTGGCCAAGGATGCGTCTCGACGTTTCTCATCGAGTTGTTCAAGATGAAATAACCATTCTTCAAGTGGTGAAGTGTCTGGCAATAACTGTACTGCCAATTTTAAAGAGGGGATCTGACATTCTTTGGGTAAAACTACTTCCAGCCTGTAAATGAGTTGAAAAGGTGAGAAACCAATTGCAGTCTTAACAGATGTTCGGTAGGCCCATAATGCAGAGTACAACATCAAATGCCAATTTGACTTGGTCGAATTGATCGTTCACTGTAAAATATTCTTGAGGGATTTATTTACAGTTTCCACCTAACCATTCACTTGAGGGTAGTAAGGTGATGGATGTTCTTGACTCAACCCAAGATTTGATGTTAACTCAGTCATCATTTATTCTGGAAGTGACTACCATGGTCAGTGACAATCTCTCTCGGGATGACGAACCTTGCTATAATCGGGTTGAACAAAAAGAGAGTTGTTTTCTCTCCATCATCCTTAAACGTTGGCATAGATTCAACCCACTCTATAAAGTAGTATACTGCTACGATGATATAATTATTCCCCCTTGCTGAAGGGGGGTTTCATGTTGTGTAATCAATCCCCCACTTGGTGAAAGGACCAACGGTAATGACGAGAAACATAGGAGCAGGGTGTGACCTCATATTCTGAGAGAAGATTTGACATGGGTGGCACTTCTTGACCAATTCAACACAATATTTGATTAATGTTGGCCATAAGTACCTAATGTGTAAGATATTTTGGGTTGTTGAAAACGCAGACATATGACCGCAACATGCTCCAGTGTGGTAATCGTGAAGGATTATTTTTTCTTCTTCATGAGTGAGACATCGATGAAGGATGAAATCTATGCCTCAAAGATACAATGTATATTCGAGTATAAGATAGTTCTTGGCTTGATGGTGTATACGACGACACTCATCACGAGAAGCAGAGGTGGGGCACATCAAAGTCTGGATATAGACAAGTATATCTCCATACCAAGGGCCCAAAGACATGATAAAAAACATGTCTCCTTTAATAGGCGAATCTTTGGGCACAAAATCACCTGACTCGACTGGAAGTTTCGATATGAGTTCTGCAAAGGCCAATGAATTTTTGGATTTTGCCGAAACAAAATATAAGTCAAATTCTTGGAGGTCAACTATCCATCTACTGATATTTCCACCAATTACTCGTCATTTCAACACATATTTAAATGGATTCACAATGGCAATGATGGTGGTCTTTCGAAATAATATATAATGATGGAACCGTTGGACATCATGAACTGCTGCCAATGCAAGTTTTTCAGCATGGGAATAATTAAGTTCCGGTCCCACCAGGCCTCGCCTAAGATAATAAATCATGTACTTGAAAAACACATCATCTTCCTGGACCAATACCATACCAATGGTTGACTCTGTTGCAACCAAATACAATAAGAATTATTTATTATAATTGGGTGGCCGAAGCAGAGGGGAAGACGTGAGGGCATGTTTCAAAGCATCAAATGAGCATTGACAAGTTTCATCCCAGTAAAAAGGGATGTCCTTCTTGATTAAAACCATAAATCCCTTTCTAATATCGGCATAGTTTGGGATGAAATGCCATAAGAAGTTCTCTTTTCCCTGCAAACTCTAAAGTTGAAGGATTGTGCACAAAGGAGGCAACTGAACTATTGCCTCAAACTTGAGAGGATCAACCATGATCCCTATTGTCAAAACTATAAAACCTAGCAGATGACCTGACATAACGTAGAAACTCCACTTGTTTGGATTCAACCAAATCTGGTAGTAGCGACATTTCTCAAAGATGAATATGAGGTGCGTAGGATGATTATCTGTCTTACAAGATCATGATGCTAAGTCATCAAGGTAAGCCTCAAATATATGTTTGAGATCATGGAAAGAAAAAGACATGTCCCACTAAAAGGTAGCTCCAACATTTTTCAAACCAAAAGGCATTTTTCGATAAGTGAATGTACCGCATGGAAAAATGAAAGTGGTTTTGTGCTCATTATTGGGATTGATCTGTATCTGATTGTATCTCTAAAAACCATCCATGAAAGAAAAGGCCTTGCATCCTATGCATTCATCGACTATCTGGTCAATAAATGGTGTGGGGAAATTATCCTTTGGACAAGCCTTATTCAAATCATGGAAGTCCTTACAAACGTGAATCGTACCCTGTTTCATATCGACTGGAATAGGGTTTGACACCCATTGAGTCAAGTGAATGGGGTAAATAAAACCTTCCTTAAGCAGTTTCTCTACTTTAACTTTGATAGTTGTTTCTTTCCTAGGATTGACTTGACAAAGTTTCTGGCGGACCAACTTGGCATTAGGATAAGTCGTGATTTCATGTTAGACAATTCTTGGATCGATGCCTGGAATTTTCTCATAAGACCAAGCAAAAATGTCACAGAATTCTTTAAATAAATCCCTGTAGATTCGAATCGCTTTAGGGGAGAAATCAACTTCGACGAGGACATTCTCTGCAATGCCAGGGATTCTGGAGATATCAATAGGTATCATTTTATCTATGGCTTCCATATTACCCTTGGCATAAACTACGTTCATAGCCAAGGGATTGATAATACAAGACCTATCTCCAATCATAGTCAAAGTGAAGTTTCCTTCTTCAATTCTTCTTAACTCTGGGAGGAAGTAAGATCTGTGATGGAGATCATCCTAGGGTTTGTACAGACTGGTCATTGCCTCTATGATTTCTTCGTTAGAGGGCAAGACTAAGTCTAAAGAATCGGTATCGGCAAGGGAACCTCAAGCCCAAGTAGGCTCTGAAATCAGATCTAAATCTTACGCGGGAGTTGGATCAGGGTCGACAAAATTTTGATGGACTATAGAGTACGCAACTTCTACCACGGACAAGGGAATGGCCATGCCATGGTGCCCTATCCCTTCGATCATTCTTGTTGGGGAAGGAAGATTCCATGAATCATGAAAGTAAGTCATACGAAACGACGAGAATTGAAAAATCTCAACATTAGGTTGGTTTGATACGAACTTAACATCGTCGGGAGGGGGTGGGTAATCGAAAGTACCCATCAAAGGTTGGCACAAACTAACCCCTATGTTGACGATGTCGAGTTGAGGGTTGTCGATCATCGGGACCATGGATGCCCCCGACCAAGGGTCAAGATGGGAGAAAGACAACTAATCAATGGTCACTATCCAGTCCTCATGTGGAAACAACAAGACCTATAAAAAAATAGAAACCACTGCGTGCATAGCATAATTCCAACTCCTTCCTAACAAAAGATTATAGTCGAGCTGAGCATTGACTACTTCAACTTCGACGCACACAGTTTTCCCCTCTAACTACATGGGGAAAGAGGGAATGATGCCATGTGGTCGAAAAGAATAACCGTCAAAAGTGGTAAGAAGAGTTGGTGATGGATACAAAATGGGCTGGCCTATGGCCTTCCAACACGCCAGAGACATTACGCATGTTGAGGCACCCTCATCAACCACTGTGCATAAATTGTTTTGTGTAAAATTTTTCGTGGTATAAGCCACTACTATCTGGAACACAACGTGGTAAGGGAGATGATGTTTTAAGTTGGTCGTATCAAGCATGATCGTTCCCAGATTACAAGTCTCAGCAGATCCTAAAGCGGCTAACAGAGCCTTTCTCTAGAAGGGAAACTCTAGAGGACCTCCAAAGAAGACATTGCACAAGGGGTTTGTGACAAATCCTCCACCATAGAGTAGTTTTGGTTAGCCCTTGTGTTCGGGTTGTGAGAAGCTTTATTGAATGCACCTTTTGGGATGCATGTAATTGTTTTTCCCAATGTCTTTTCAATCTAGAGAGGAAGAGAGGGGGATCTCAGATTCTTTACTCTTCTCAGAGGAGCTAGGAATTCTGTAATCATGTGCTCTGGTTGATATGTAAGCATAACCTTTCATCATATACAAATTCATAGACGAAGTATTACTCGAAGATGGAGGAGGTCCTTGACTACCCTCTTCCACGCTCACCGAGGCTTGAGTTAAATTTTTTCCATGTTGGAATGGGTTAATTAACACAACAGGTTGTTGTTGTGCCAATAATGTTTGGGCCTCCATGAGCTGAGGGAACTGATAAGTTGGGTGGTATTTCATGCATAGATTACACAGATACTTCGACTTCTTCTTTTGAGTGTTTCCCCCACCAACATTATTGGTAGGTTTCTTATCCCCCTTACCCTTTATTTTTTTGTGTTCCCATCGGGCTACTGGTTGGCCTTTGGGTTTTTTGATTGTATGTTGTGTACATCCGACATTTGGGTAGGGGGAGCAGCCAGACCTGTGGTCTAGCTGGCTGTTGTCTATTGTATTAACAATTGTTGCAATTATTTTGATAGTTGATTAGCGGTATTAGCTTGTGTTGAATCGACAATACCATCAGCATGGGGTCCAATTCTCTGTCTGGTTTTGTCAAGAATTGACCTAGGTGCATCCGGAAAGATTTCATAAAGTAGTCTATATTGAGAGTAAATCATCTCAAGATCTTGAGCTCTCATTATAACGTATTCTTTAAAAAAGACTCCCAACATCACTACATATTTGAATAACTAGGTTACCAAAGACTTAAGGAACCACTCCAACAAAAATTCTAGTGGGACTGGTACTTATAACAAACTCTTTTGGCATCTCCATTCTCGGATGTGATAAGAGATATGGACCACCTTGGTCTATTCAAAGTTGACCAGCAATTCGGTGCTGACATTGTATCTCACAGGTAATTGGAAATGGTTTAAGAAAGCCATTACTAATTCGCTAAAGGAAGAGTATCTTGAGTGGTTGAGCTCAATGTACCAATTCCCAACACTCTCAATGAGAGTGCATTGAAACAAGCGCAACTGGACGAAGTCATCTTTCAATAAGTTAGACGAGCACTAGAGATGAAAATTAGTCACATGATCACTTGGATCTTCATTACGTTTGGCTTCGAACTTTGGAATGTCTGAAGGCAAATTGGTCGGCATAGGAGGCCAACGCGGATTGTGACAAATGGAGTCATTCAACAACCTTGTTAATTTAAGCAAATGCAAAGTTTCCAGGAATGGTAGTTTGGGCTGCTGATTATGACCGTGGAAAAAAGGACCTAGATTTTGACTGGCACTAGGTTGCCAGGAAAAGCTTGGTTTTTGTCCATGATTCTGGTAAAACCTTGTCCAAGACCAGCGTATGGATTCTACGCTTGTTGAGGCATTGTCGGCTGACTTCCATAGAAGGACAAAGGAGGTTGGGCTTGCATTGCGGTCCAAGGATTTTGAGAGGGGATTCCCCCTACTGACCTGACAGGCATAAGTGTTGAACCTTGTCCGTGGCTCCAATGACTTTGTAAAGGGTTTCCCCCTATTGCCATACATGATGAGGAAGTTGATCCTTGCCAAGGATTCCAAGGTCCTTGGGGGGAAGGGATTCCTGGGTTTGCCCCTTGTGCAGGAATAGTACCCTGCACAGGATTCAGTTTTCCATAACCGGGGTTGCCTCCAGTGGGGAAAGCAACGAACGAGAAAGCATTGTTAGAAAATGCAACAAATAAAGAGAATGATGTCGAACCTACTGGATAACTATTAGAAGGAAGTCCTTGACTACTAACTCCATACGAACCATATTTCGTGCTTGGCCTGATGGATTGCTGGTGAGCACCACCAAGTGTAGGAACGAAGGAGGTATGTGACCCCCTCCATAAGGGAAAGAATTATAAGGAGATGGAATTCCCTCCGTGGATCCTTGGAGAGGAGTATTTGAAGTCCCTGCCCCTAGAATTAGAGTTGGTTGAGTGGAGTAAAAAATGATATCATTTGGATTGAATCCATACATTCTATATGTGAATGGAGGGCCTGTCGCACTCTGAGACAATGAAGCAGTGATCACTGCCAAATATGGGAGTGGACCATTGCCCAAAGTAGAGGTAGTTGAGACCATAGTGGCCCAGACTGGTGACGGTTGGTTAGGAGGTGGAACACCCCCATTTGTGACAGTCATAGAGGGAATATGAGAATTCCTTGAAGAAGTTGCAGGATTTTGTTCCATCTGTTGATTAAGGTTGGTTGTCATTGATGTCAACCCTTGAAGACCCGTAGCACAAAGTTTTGGGTAATGGACCCAATAGTGTTTGATGTAAATATGACTCATTATTTTTTTTTCA
>JZKD02S1767174.1:62123-76463 GCA_000966675.3 Picea glauca
ATCAGATCTCGGTCCTACTTGAGGACAGAGAAAAAAAAACCTTCACCACTCCTTGGGGTACATTCATGTATTCCAAAATTCCCTTTGGATTGATGAACGTAGGGGCGACCTTTCAGAGAGCCATGAATATCTCTTTCATTGGAGAAAAGGACAAGTTTGTGGTCATCTATATGGATGACATTATAGTATTCTCCAGATCAGATAGAGAGCACTGTGAGAATTTAAAAAGGGTTTTCCTGAAATGTAGGAAATTTGGTCTCTCCTTAAATCCCAAGAAGTCTTTGTTTTCCATGAAGGAGGGAAAATTGTTGGGCCACATAGTATCAGCTGAAGGAGTTAGGATTGATCCCAACAGAGTTGAAGCAATCCAAACCTTGTCACTCCCCAGATCTAGGAAGGAAGTCCAGTCTTTCTTGGGAAAAGATAATTTTCTAAGGAGGCTTGTTTCCAACTTTGATGAGATGGTAATGCTTATAACAACCATGTTGAGGAAAGGAAACAAAGTGAAATGGATTGTCGAGTCTCAAAATTCCTTTGATCAAATAAAGAAGGCCTTGACTAAAGCACATGTGCTTATTAGTCCTGATTACTCGAAGGATTTTCTCATTTTTTCATTTGCTTCATTTGACACTGTAGTGACTATTCTGTTGCAGAAAAATGTTGAAGGGTTGGAGAAACCCATTTCCTTTTTTATTTGTGCATTGAGAGATGTTGAGCTGAAATATGGCATCATGGAGAAGCAGGCCTATGCTTTGGTTAAAGCTCTCAAATCTTTCAGATTCTATGTCATGCACTCAAAATCCATCGCATATGTCCCTTCAGCTGTCGTTAAGGAAGTTTTCATTCAACTAGACATAGATGGAAGGATGAACCAATGGATTGATAAAATCCTTGAATTTGATCTAGATATCAAGCCCACCAAATTGATCAAAGGTCAAGGTTTAGCTAGGTTGCTGGCTGAATCTAATTGCAAAGCTTTGGGGTTAAATTTCATCAATAATTACTCAGAAAGTCAGCAAGCTAAGCTGTCTGATACAAATGATCAGGTGGACCCCCCATTAGTATGATGTCCTTGGTACAAGGATGTCATATATTTTCTACAAAAATTGCAGCCTCTCGATGGAATGAAAAGGAACAATGCTAGATATTTAAAGCTCAAAGCAATTAAATATTTCCTTATTGATCAAATATTATATTGGAAATACACCCTGGGAGTGCTCTTGATATGTCTAGACCCAAAAGAGGCCCAAAGAATTATATTTGAGTTCCATGATAGCCTATGTGGGGGACATCATTTTTTGGAAGACCAAAACCTACAAAATTCTCAGGTTTGGGTACTACTGGCCAACTCTATTCACTGATGTCTGTGAAAATATCAGGGCTTGTATTAAATGTCAGAAATTCTCTAGAAAGAAACAACCCAAGTCTCTACCATTAAATCATGTGGTGTCCTCGTCGTCCTTCCAGCAATGGGGTCTAGAATTCATTGGAGAAATTCACTTTGCATCAAGAAGTCAACATAGATGGATCCTAACTGCCACAGACTATTTTACCAAGTGGATAGAAGTTATCCCCACAAGGAGTGGTTCTCATAAGGTGATCATTGGTTTTCTGGAAGATATTATAGAAATATTTAGTTGTCCAAGAAGGATTATCACTCACAACATTGTATCTTTCAAGGCTGAGCCATTGATCCGATTCTGTGAACAGTTTAGGATCAAATTGATTCACTCTACCCCCTACTATCCTCAAGGCAATGGATTAGCAGAGTCCTCTAACAAAAGACTTATAAATATTATCAAAAGACTGTTGGAGGATAAAAATAAACCATGGTATTCAAAGCTCAAATTTTCTCTGTGGGGTAATAGAGTGGAAATGCAAGCATGTATGAAACTGGCCCTATTCTGTCCAATATTTCAAATGGACCACAAAATTTGGCTGCCATCTTTGTACAACTACCCAATTTCAAAGATATTTTCTTGGGATTCACTTTCAAAAGTACATGCTCCCATACTTTAAATTATCTAGCTGTTCTATTCTTATCTATCATGAGCTGCCTTTAAATTCTACTTAATCTTAACCATCTGGTCTTCCATATCCTTGAGAAACTCTGGCCCAAGTACCACTCTATCTTCTTGGTTGTCCCAACTCATTGGAGTATTGCATTTCCAACCATACAAGGCTTCAAATGGGCTCATTCTCAATGAAGCTTGATACCCATTATTATATGCAAACTCGACCAAGTGCAAGTAATCTTCCCACTTAGATGGCTTATCCACCACATACATTCTCAGCATATCTTCAATTATTCGGTTGACCCTCTCTTTTTGTCCATATGATTGGGGATGGTATCCTATGCTAAAGTTTATATTTGTACCAAATCCTTTAAACAATCCCCTCCAAAATATGGAGGTAAACTTTTTATCTTTGTCTGAGACAATTGTCCTAGGCATCCCATGCAACCTAGGAATCTCTCTCATGTAAATTTATGCAATATTAGTTGTTGTATGTGTTGTCTTTATAGGAACAAAATGAACAACATTTGTTAATGTTTCAACCACCACCATGATTGAATCATGTTGCCTTGTTTTACTGGGTAATTTGGTTATGAAATAAATGGTTATCACCTCCCATTTCTTCGTTGGGATTGGTAGTGGCTGCAGAAAATCCGTTGGGTGCCTATGCTCAACCTTCACCTTCTGACATTCCATACATCAAGCAATGTAATCAACAACATCCTTTTTCATTCCTAGCCAAACAAATTAGCTTCTTACTGCTACAATTTTTTTCTGGTAACCGGGATGTCCAACATAAGGAACATCATGCATTTCCTTCAATACCAAATTCCTCATTTCTACAGAACTAAGAGCATATATTCTATTCTTATGCATGTGTAATCCATATTCCTTTATCTCATACTCCTTTATTTTCTATTGTACATATCTTTAGTGTAATCTTTCCTTTACATGTAGGTAATGATGATATGTAACAAGACCATCTAAAATTATTCTCTTCAATTCTGACTGATGGATACTGATAGCAATAACATTCATGAGATGCACTCCTCTACTAAGTGCATCAACAAATTTATTCTCCTTTCCTTTGATATTCTTTATATCGAGGTCATATTCACTTAAAAAATCCATCCATCTTGTAGGTTTGGAATTCAAGGTTGGTTGTTCAAAAAGATACTTCAGGCCAATGCAGTCTATCCTTAATTCAAATCTCTTCCCCATGATATAATGCCTCCACATCCTCAAGGCGTGGACAATGGTAGAAAGCTCCAAGTCATGTGTGACATAGTTTCTCTCATGATCCTTAAGCTTTCTGGACTGATAACCAATGACATGTCTATTTTGCATGAGGAATCCCCCAAGTCCTTCCTTACATGCATCTCTACATACCACAAAAATTTCATTTGGGTCAACAATCTTTAACACAGGTGCACTAGTAAGTAATTCCTTCAATAGATTAAAATTCTCTTCACACTTAGGTGTCCATTGGAATTTAGTTCCCTTATTTTGCAAAGAAGTGATGGGATGAGTAATCTTAGAGAACCCTACTATGAACCTTATATAGTAAACAACCAATCCCATAAAATATCTGACTTCTGACACATATCTGGGCGTTGGACATCCTCTAATGGCTTCAATATTCTCGAGATCTATTGTTATGCCTTGTTTTGAAATAATGTGTCCCAAGTAATGGATCTGCTTTTGATAAAAATAACACTTACTCATCTTGGCATACAACTGATGTTCTCTCAGCACTTGCAACACCAGTCTTAAGTGATGTTCATGCTCCTCTTTAGAGTTAGAATAGATAAGTATGTCATCCAATAACACTATGACAAACTTATCCAAATAATTTATAAATATGCCATTCATTAAGCACATAAAGATAGTTGGTTCATTGGTCAGTCCAAATGCAACCACTACAAATTCATAATGCCCATACCTGGTTCTAAAGGCTATCTTATGAATGTCTTCTTCCTTGATTCTTACATGATGGTACCCTGACCTGAGGTCAATCTTTGAAAATATCTTTGCTCCTCTTAGTTAATTAAAGACGTCATCAATTTTGGTTAGAGGATACTTTTTCTTTATGGTATACTTGTTCAGTTGTCGAAAGTCAATACACAGCCTCAAGGTTCCATCCTTCTTTTTGAAAAAAAGTGTTGGTTCTCCCCAAGGTGAAACAATTGGACATATGTACCCTTTCTTCAAAAATTAATCCAACTTCATCTGTAATTATTTTAACTCTAGTGTGATCATTCTGTAAGGTGTTTTTGACACCCGAGAAGCTCTGGCACTAAATCAATTAAGAAATATATCTCCCTTCTTAGTGGAAACCCTGGTATTTCTTGGAATACATCTTCAAATTCCTGTAGTACCGATAAATATTCAAGGCTTGGCCCCTTTGTATTTTCTGGCTCTTCCACATGAGCTACATACAATTGACATCCTTTCCTAAAACATCTTTTCAGCTGTAAGGCTGAAATATCCCTTATAGAGATGGGTCTTGGAACTCCTTTCACAGTGCTTTGTTTTCCATCTCCATCAAGACATGTAAATGTCTTGATATGACGATCTAGGACAACATGATGCTTGTCCATCCAATACATTCCAATTAGAATATCATAAGACCCCAATGGTATGATATTTAGATTAGTATTTGTATTCACACCATTAATACTTATTGAACAACTTCTGACCATTTCATGGATTCTTCTTTTGGTTCTAGTGGCTAGTTGAACCAAACTTGATTTTCCAAGATTAGTTTTCTCCAAATGTAATCTATCCACTATTTTAGGATCAATGTAACAATTAATTTATCATGAATCAATTAAAATAGAAACGGGCTGATTTATGATCTTACCTTCCACCTCGATCATATTGGATTGGTATTCTTCTTGTCGATCATCTAAAGATGCATATATTCTTCCCATATCTTCGACTATTGTAGCCTCTTGGATGTTGTGCACAGTATTCACTCTGTCTTTTCTGTGTGGCCAATCCTTGTACAGGTGATCTTCTTTGCATCCCCAACATTGGATAGGTGGTCTTTCCCATTTTTCCAAGGAGTCTTCTTTCTTGGATTCACCCTTAGCATACTGATCTTGATAATTTCTATTAGTCTCATTCCTAATGAAGGGAGGTTTGAATCCTTTCCTCCTCTCATCGGACTTCTGCTTCCTCTTATCCTTCCAAGATTTCTACAGGGATTATCTTTCCCATCACATTGCATCTTTCCCATGTAAATGGTAGGTGGAAATCATGGCTTCCAGGTTGGATGAATAGTTATGAAACTGAAAATATCTCTTGAGTCCAAGCAACCATGCTTCGGCATCATCTTCCCTTTCTTTTTCACCATCAAAGGAGGGTGGATTAAGCTTCCTCATCTCTCCTTGAAAACTATCCACTCCCTATCTCCTTTTCCATTTCCTAACAAGAGACACCTCTAGACTGCTTATGGGATCTTCCAATGTATAAAACTTTCCTTCTGAGTAAGGAGGTGAGTGGTGTCTATGAGTTTTGTTGGCACTTCTCGAATAACCATCTCTTCCACGATCCTCTCGTCTTTCAAGAAACCTGTCCTCTTCCTCTTTTTTTGAGTTTGATCCCTTCATCGTGTGCCTCTACAACTGATTTAAGCTCTGCAACACTTGAGAATTTATTTGAATTTTCTCTCTCATCAGTCTCTCATTGTCTTATTTGTAGCTTTTCACTTCTATTTTTAGGCTTCTTACTGTTTCTATTAATGTTTCATGCTCTCCTCTTCCCTTCCATCCATTGGACTTTGTCTTTGCATTACCAACTCTGGTATTCTAGCCTTTGGCCTCCTTTTCATGGCTGGAGGCTCCATCACCTTCTTCCATTTCTTTAATATGCATTTTGAGGTGATGTGTTTAAACCCCTTAATTCTACAAAATGTGCAAGTGACCATTTTTTTAGAGTTATGCATATGATAAACAAAATTTGCCAAACCATGTTACAAGTCCTTTTCTTCTCAATTCATGAAGAACATATATGTATCAATCTACATTGTATAACACTTCCATGCTATCCCTTAGACGATACATAATTTATTTTTTCACAGGCACTCCCTTCAAACCACTTCCCCAGGTGACCACGGATCGAAACCGTGGCCAAATCCTTCCTGGCACTTCGCAACCTTAAAACCTTCAACCAGGACCCGATCAATGGTCCTCATCCTCTTTCACCATCAACAATCAAGATCCACTTCAGAACTCTTGGCGTCGGAATTCTTAACTTTCCCCACTTGCTTCCTCGTGAAACTCTTTTACCCAGAGTTTGCAATCTGTCGACGCGTGTCCTCCTGTAGGTCGACGTCCATGAATCACTTCATCTCTTCGGGCTTTGGAAGTTTCAAACTCTTCACCTTCACTTTCTCTCGGAGTTCTTTCACCCAAATTTGACAATCCGTCGACGCGTGTCTCTCACGGATCAATGGTTGTGAATCGCTTTAGCTCTTTGGGAGTTCTCGACTCAACACTAACTGTCACATATTTTTCCTCTTGAGTGCCCAGTCTCTGGAATGAAAGATCTGTTGCCATGTGGAAAAATACTAGAAGCAGACACATGGCCCAATTAGGCAGGTGACATGTGTCACATTCTAACTAACATTTCAATCCTCCATATGCTCAAAACTTACTGACACATGGCACACATCCCATGTGTCCATGTCATCCTAGGTGATGTCCACAAGCCATGTCACTTCAAAATTCTGGGGTCCACATCACCTCTAGCTGACGTCATCGTGCCCCACCACTTCAGCTCTTTGGGCTTCGAGACTTCGTGCTTCAATATTTTCCACACTAGCACACTTCCAATTCTCCTGAACTCTGAATTCCCTTACTGGCCAATCTATCGACATTTGTCTCCCTTATCAGATAGTCCTTATTAACCCCAGACTTTGGGACTTTGAGAGATACTGCTACAAATATCAATGGTTCTTGTTGATTTGAAATCAACAGTCCTCGATAACTTCTGGACTTCGGGTAATTCTTTCCCTAGTGCTTCGCTCTGCAAAACCTTCTAGAGTACTAAGTCTCTGAAGTAAGAGATCTGGCACCATGTGTCATTATTGATGGATGGTCCAGATGAACTCCAAGATTTGGGCCTTCAGGAGTTCTATATTTTCTCATCTATCTTTCTTCCAAAGTGGTTATCCATCGGAGTGCAGGATATCCTACTATGTGTCCACTTTGATCAACGATTTGTATCTACTTCGGCTCTTCATAGTTTCAATGTTTAAGCACTAAGATGTTACATCACTTAATGCCTTTCAATTTTTGGGCGCATGCATTGATGGTTTGGAGTAACCTTCATTTCTCCCTATCATTCTTATGACGTTGACATATAACCCCTCAGTGAAACTATGGTTTGTATTGCGGGACCACCTTGGGGAATTAACTCCCATGCAACTTGGTTCCTCGCAATGCCTCATGGATGTTGATCTCTCTCCAAGCAATATGATGGTTGTGACTTAACCTTTTCTTCTCTTTCATCAGATGATTCTTGTTCACCTTCCCTCTGATCCAATGATCTCGTATCTCTCTTTATCCCACAGTGGCGATCGCTCTCGAATTTGAAGGGGACCGTCACGATCCCTCGAACCCTTACAAAGGATGTCTGGTGTTCCAAATCTTGTGTAGATTCTACAATGACATTCCTCCTAAGATTTTCAACTTCTTGGTTAGAATTCAATCTCAACCACGAGACTCTGACAAACAAACCCAGCCCATACCGGCTCGGTGTTTCAACCTTTCTCTGATACCAATCTGTAACACACCCTGACCACCCACAAGCCAAGGTACAACACCTTCAAGCCCACCCCTTGACTTCTTTATCTTACCAATACCTTTTAAATTAATAAGGATGCATAAAAGAAAGTATTTAATGACATGCACAACAATAACCAACAAGCATGCATACTCTAAAGATTCAATCATACGATAAATAAATACACAACGAAATATATTCATATATAGATAATTAATACCATAACAGAGAGAACTTATATTTATAAAATATGACACCAAATAGCTGCGGACCAAGGACATTCCACCCAACTGTAGACATTATTCCTCCAAATCTCAACAACAGTGTCACCCCCAAGCTAGAGCTATGAATCTACAAGGACAGTTCCAGAATGTTACTTGGATTCCAAAATGAATCAACACTCAATATCTCACAGGATTTCCCAACACTCACAACAATGAAAATACCCAACTCTCTTCTACCTAACCTGCACCACCCAAGAGAATGGACCTCCACCCTTCTCTACCACGCAGTCCCTCAGGAATTCATTCTCCTTATTTTGGGCTCCAGTGCAAATGATCCAGAATCTCAATGTTGGAACTCTTAGGACTCACATATTTGGACAACGTTGGACACATGCCAATGCATGTCTCAAGTCATGTCTGGATTACACCAGTGACCTCTATAGCCAACAAAACCATGGCTAATATTTAGCAGTTTGTTTCCCTTTTGCAAGTCAAGAAGTGTATGAGGATGGATCAATGAGTGATAGGTAAGTATGGAATGAATGAACGAGTGAGAAAGTGAATGAACACATAAAAGGATGAAGGAGCAAACGAGATATCAACCAACCCCCCAATAGTCCAGGGACGGTATAAGTATTTCACGGGGAATCAAGAACCTCCTAGCCTCCCCTAAGAAGCTCATGTAATTTACACCCTCCCTTAGACAAAAGGGTAAATAAAATAGGAAATAACATTTAGCCCCTCAAGCCCCCTCTCTTGTGGAATCATATCCCCCTATAAATTTATCCCTTGCCCATCTAGTAGCCAGTGATGTGTTTATTATTAATAATGATCAAAAAATTACATTTCTTGGGCACACTGGCCTTTTAATAATTTTTTGGGCACTTTGGTTTCTCATCGTTGTAACAATACATTATTCAAAATGGGGGTTCATAACTTGGGGTGTTACAACTTTTGATGGCGATCATTATGAAACTTCTCTTGTGTTGGTGAGGATGAATTGTACAGGCTTGTGATCAGTGTGGATGATTGTCTCCTTTCCTAGAATGTAATGTTTCTATTAACAACAATATTTCACAATGTAATACCTTTCCTTTTCATAAGGGGGGTATTTTTGGATGGTATATGATCCGACAGGATTTTTCGAAATGACTATGGTTGAGTTTTTATTTGCATGCATTGATTGACCATTGGGAAACTTAACGAAAGAGCGAGAAAAGAAATGAATTATACAACCATTAACATATTTGCAAATCTGAAATGCAATGAAAACAGCAAACCATAATGCACAAGTTTGATAACGGAGTTCGGCACAACTTTGCCTACGTCTCCGGGCCTTTTCTCTGTGAGGGAGGCTTCTTGATTTCTTTTTGAAAGTTTATTAGTACATCTTTACAATTTCTGATTGGCTCCTATACTGATCTGGTCTTGTTCTCCATGATCTCTAGAATCTTGCACAACTTACGGCACCTGAAACGGATATACCGAACTCTCAGAAATCGTCCAACAACATCTCTACCTCAACAGCTCTTCTGCCTCAAACTGGCTTAGACCTGGCTTTGCCTCAGCATCTCTGCTCTCCAAAACCGTCCAAAATCTCTCCAAAGGCTTCAATCTCTGACCCAAATGGCCTCAACATGGCCTTGGTTAAATAGTTGGGAAATTTGGTTTCAATCTCCAACTTGCTCCCAAGAATTAGGCTCTAAAAAAGCCCAATAACCCCCAATTACATTAAAAATTGGTTTAATTACATTTAATTAACCAGAAATTGGTTTAATAACCACTTGCAACTATATAATAGTTACAAATTCCGGGACTAGCCCCCTTTGCTGGCATGCGCGCCCCTTTTATAAGGTTATATGGGCCATGTGGCCACGCGCTAGCCCAAAGGGCTAAGCGCGGGCCACCCCAAGTGCTATAACACCCGACTCCTGGTCACATGTAATTAATGGAACCGTGGCTTAACATAACTGTTGGAACCGCCAACCAATTCCCGTGCTAACCGTTTAAATATGGTAACCGCGCGCATATCATATGGTAACGGTTGTAATAACCGTTGGTTTAACATTAAACCAGCGCAACACACATATTGAACGGTGGTCACATTCAAACGTTTAACATATATAAATCGCGCGCCAACCGTGCCCGCTCCAGCTCCCACCGTGGTCACACATAGTGTATATAACCGGGGGTCGGGGCTAGCCCCGGCCCCCATTTCCCCGCCACTATACACAAAACCAAGTTTAAAACCAAAACCCGCCACCATGTTAACAACGAACACACGGTGGCCCAATGGTCGGGACTCGTTGCCGAAGGCGGAGGACGGAGGAGGTCCGGGGTTCGAATCCCCCGGGCCCGAAAAACCTTTTACCTAGCCCTCATTGGCTAAACCTGAGGTGCCACATGGCAGCCCGTGATAGGGCCATGTGGCACCTTTACATCCACTCAATGAATGCCACGTGTCAACAACTGATTGGTCCATGTCACTGCCACGCGTCGATGCCACGTCATTTCCGTACGCTCTGTCATCATGACACGTCATCCTGCCGTACGCTCCATCAGATGCCACGTCACTCAAGCCACGTCATCCGCCATACAATGCTGACGTCATCCCATGCCACGTGTCACCCTTCCTGTGGTGACACGTGTCACCTCGGGATTGGTCCAACCGTACATTGAAAAAGCCAAAACTACCTGACACGTGTTGCCTTCCGGTGCTGCCATGTGTCCTGTATGGAACCGCCACATGTCTTCTCCTGACGCTGCCACATGTCACTGTACAGAATCTCCACGTCACTGTACGGATGCTGCCACGTCAGCTGTACGGACTGGCACGTGTCTGTACGGACTGTACGGACAGGTACAGTCATCATCCCAAAATTTTGCCTATTTGGCTCGGCGGACAGAATGTGATATCTTCTCCATACGGACTCTATTTGACATAAAAATTATACCACCGGAATCAGGAAGACGAGACGGACTCAATGGTGTTGGTTTCGTTGGATTCTGAGCACTTTCATTTTTGAGCATTTTTCATGCCCTGATAGCCTGCTGAATCCGATTTCGGATCAGTATATGAGAGTGTCTCACTATGGTATGCTAATAGATGACCATGATAAGTGAGAATTGTGCCTAAAACCTATTTGGATGTATCAGTCTCAATATCGAACGATTTTTGCAGATCGGGTAAGGGGAGTTCTAGAGCTGAGCACACGCGATGCTTCAGATAATCAAATGCTCATTGTTGTGCCTTTCCCCATGTGAAATTTTTCTTTCCACCACCCTTGGTCACTTGGCTGAGGGCCCATGCAATATGGGAGAATCCCTACATGATTCATCCGTAGAAGTTGGCAAGTCCTAAGAAGCTTCGAAGCTCGGTTAGTGTGGTTGATAATGGCCATTCATAGATGAATTGGATCTTAGTTGGATCCACTTGTACCCCATTCTCATCAACAA
Source organism: Picea glauca (assembly GCA_000966675.3). Classification (NCBI taxonomy): domain Eukaryota; kingdom Viridiplantae; phylum Streptophyta; class Pinopsida; order Pinales; family Pinaceae; genus Picea; species Picea glauca. The sequence goes on from JZKD02S1767174.1 coordinate 73,609, forward strand.
TGTATCCCAAGTATTGGATCTTGTTCATTCCAAAGGATCATTTTTCCAAGTTGGCATATAGCTTGTGTTGTCGCAGAGTGCCAAAAACTTGTTGAATATGATGCATGTGCTCCTCCCAATTTATGTTGAAGATGAGGATGTCATCCAGATATACCACCACAAAATTTTTAGTTAAGGGTCTCAATACATCATCCATCAACCTCATGAAAGTTGTTGGTGAATTTTTTAAGACAAAGGGCCCAACCAACCATTCGAAGAGGCCTTCTTTAGATTTGAAAGTTGTCTTCCATACATCAGTCGGTTCGATGAGAACCTGGTGGTAGCCAGATTTATAGGTCAATCTTGTTGAAGAAATTTCCCCCCTTGATTTTCTCAAGAAGGTCATCAATTCGGGGAATTGGGTATCGATTCTTGATTGTGATTTTGTTTAATGCTCTGTAATAAATGTAGATCTTCCAGTTCCCATCTTTCTTCTTCACCAGTACAATTGGGATTCTGTAAGGGGAGGAGCTGGGTTGGATGTGCCCCTTGTTATCACTCCAGGAAACTCTCCTAGGCTGTAAGTCGGAGATGCCTGGTAACTAACTCTTTTTTGGGAAATGTTTTCTCAATATTTGATATGGTTTTTGGGTCAAAATGAATATCTAAGTACTTGACTGTTTTCAAGACTGTCTAGAGATACAAAATCTCACAAGACTTTCTAGCACCGTGGTCAGATAAAGTTTGATTAAATGGGGGAAAGAAAATAGCTATTGAACCAGATTATGTTTCATGCCAACAAACACAATGGGTCTAACAACCAAGAAATAACTTATGATAATCAACTAAGAAATTAATCAGTGAGATGACAGTCACTGCAAATTGAATGAGTTTCAACAAAGGACTTCCACTCATAAGCTATAAAAGAATAGAAGAGAAAATCTGACACAGAACTGAAAGAAGCTTGCAGTTTTTTATAAAATGAGAATAAGTCTGTGTGTTACAGAGGCAGCATCATAGTATTCAAATTCAAACCCTCTCTTAGTCTTCAGAATGTAGCTTTATAGCTTTTACAAGATGTTCTCAGATCCTAAAAATGTGGATCAGATCAGCTAAAAATAGTAAGTCAAAATCTGATTGCAAAAGATGAGGGATGATCCCCAAAATGAGGTCAATCCCAGATTTCTCTCTTGTTGATTATTGATGTAGTGCTGGATAACCTCCCAAGGCTGGATGCTGACTCTCCAAGAGAGACAAATTTGAATTGGTTGAGATGAGAAAAAATCTCTAAAATTTTGCCTTTGAAAAGATGCCAAATGTGATTAAAACTCTTCTTCTTCTCATCATTTTCGAAAAGTGATTGATTAAATGGATTTGATAATTCATTAATCAAGCCTTAGAAGAGGTTTCAATCCATTCTCACGCAAAAAATTACGATCTGGGAGAAAATCGTAACATTCTGGCTGTGACAGGCTTTCCACAACACATAGCCCATGAAAAACGCTCCTTAGTTGCGGAAAGTCGGCACTTTCAATAGCTAACGGGTCATAAAATATCGATTTGCGTTGTTGAAAGCGGGCATATTTTCAAAATCGAATTTCTCGGTCATAAAAAATCCATTTTTCATGTATGAATAGTTGATCGACATATACGGAATCTAATCTTTCCAATGGTGTTTTTAGATCTTCATTTGGAGTTCGGGAAGGGATTGAAAAGTTCCCTACAAGTTTAAGTATCATTCTTTCCATTTGCAACTCAAAACCGTAAGCGGTCCTTTGTGAACAATGTTTGATATGGAACTAAAGATTTGATTTGATGTTGCTAGCCTGAAAGTACATCTTCTATCAACTGTTCGCTTGCCACTTTCACCAGCGCACGACTCTGTGGAAAATCCCTGTTAGCTGCTGAAAGTATGCACTTTCAACAGCGCACCGCTTTGTAGAAGACACTCGTTAACTGCGGAAAGTAATTACTTTCAACAGCGTGCCATATCAATCGAGATCGCTCCTTAGCTATGGAAAGCATGTACTTTCCACAGCGCGCCACCAGAGAAGCCGATTTTGGCACCCTTTGAAATTCACCACTTTCAACAGCGCAAAGACTTATGGAAAGTGTTCCTTAGCTGCGAAAAGCATGCACATTCAATAGCGCACACTCAACTTTTGGACATACGTTAGCTGATGAAAGTGTAAAATGAAAATTTTGAAAATAAGACTTTATGGGTCAAATTATTCTCTTAAGACAAAACCAAAATCTAAGTTTTGCAGCTAAAAAGACTCAACAATGAATTGAGGAAACTATCAATAGCCATGCTATCCACCATAAAACCTGACCAAAATGACGGTGCTATTTTGGGAGATAACATCTGGCTCCAACTGGGATGGAGACCTCCCTGCGAGGTTTCCAAGAGCCTAGTAGTTTCAGTAGCCTTTAGCATTGGGCATGGAGTCATTCAACCTTTTCGGTGGTTAATGAGCACACACACGGGCTCGCCTAAACCACCGAAAACATAAACCTACCCAAAAATCAAAACTTAATGAATCTTGATTACCTGTGTAAAAAGAATATCCCTCTGCAAACTTTAGATTGCCTGCCCTTCATTGAAAAATGACTTCCTAAAAGGAAAACTGGTGTAACTACTAGCATCCTGTGGCCCAGTATATCTCCAATCTGGCTTCCCTGTCTGAAATGCAACTTGCTTCAAGTCCGAGATCGTGTATTTATCATAGCAGTGGGGTTCTTCAATACCCAGGAACTTCCATCTTTCATCAGAAAAAGGATAGGCATAGTACTTTTAGTTCACCTGATGGGCCAAGGCCAATTATAATTTCTTGAATTGTATTTCCCATGAGTGATTGAAATTTGTCTATGAAACT
>JZKD02S1767174.1:84854-98281 GCA_000966675.3 Picea glauca
ACTTCTTCATATGGGGTCATTTTAGTAGCTGTATGATATGAAGTATTGTACCACCATTCTACCAAGGGAAGACATTGCACCCATTGGTATTGTTTGTCATAAGAACAAGTAGTTTCCAAAAATCCATTGACCAATTCTGTTTAGCCATCATATTGGGGGTGATAAGTGGTGATCATGTTCATTTGGATTCCCTACAATTTAAACATCTCTTGCCAAAATGTTTTGGTGAATTTTATGTCACGATTAAACACAATAGAGGTGGACATGCCATGCAAATTGGAAATATAATCAAGGAAAACTTGCACTACTAGTGCCATTGTGAAAGTGTGTGGTAATGCAAAAAAATGAGCATTCTTGGAGAGGAAATAAACCACCACCATGATGACTTAATTTTTCCCATATTTGGTGAGGCCCATTATAAATTCCATGAAGATTTATGTCCATATAGAAGTTGGAATAGGTAGGGGTTGTAAAGCTCCTGGAGACTTGATGGTTTCCCCTTTATTGCCTTGGAACACCTCACATTCAAAGATAAAATGAAGTATGTCCTTCTTCATGCCTTCACAGAAAAGGAATGATGGGCACAAGAATAGGTATTTTGGAATCCATAGTGACCCAAAATAGGAGAGGAGTGAAACTCATTTAAGATTTGTGGCTTGAGTGCTGAAAATGGTGATAAAACTAGGTGATCCTTATACCTGATAATATTATCTTTCCAAGTTTAGTTGAGGGGAGGATTAGGGTCCTCCTGAAGTTGATGAATTAGTAAGAACATAGTTTGGTGTGTGAGCCACTCTTTTTGTACTTGCTCGAACCAATATGGAATAGGTAAGGATAAAGGAAAGAGGGAGATGTCCTCCTCATGTTGTCTAGACAACAAATCCACCACAATATTGTATTTTCCCTTTTTATATATGATTTCATAATCATAACCCAACATTTTGGTCAGCCACTTGTTCTAATCTAGGGAAGATAACATATTTTTTTAAAAATACTTCAGAGTATGGTGATCTATTTTGATTTGAAAATGATGTCCCAAAAGATATGGCCACCATGTGTGCACCACATGGAGAATGACCATCATTTTTTTTCATACATAGATCTTCCCAAATTATAGCCACTCAATGCCTGGATAGTAAATTCCATAGGTTGACCATATTGTGTGATCACTGCACCTACACCAATGCTGGAAGCATCAGATTCTACCGTAAAGGTTTTGTTGAAGTTAGGAGTTGCTAACACTTAAGTAGTGCACATGACCCACTTTAAATATTTGAAGGCATGCTCAATGACAAGTGTGCAATGAAATGAATTCTTCTTAAGAAGGTTATTCAAGGGCTTAGAAATGTTTCCATAATGGTGTGCACATTTCTTCTAATGTCTTGTGAGATTGAGGAAACCCCATAGGCACTTTAAGGTCATGGATTGCAGCCAATCCTACATAGCTTGTATATTTTCTTGTATATTTTTGGGGTCCACTCTTACCCCTTCTCGACCCACAATAAGTCCCAAGTATTCCACTTCGCTGGCCCCAAAGGAGCATTTGGTATTTTTGACAAAAAAATGGTTTTCCTATAGCAAGTGTAGGACTTTGTCCACATCGAGAAGGTGGGCATTCAAAGTGCAGTTGTAAATGAGGATGCCATTAAATAAAACCAGGACAAACTTCCAAAGGTAAGGTTTCAATATTGTATTCATGAGACTTTGGAATATGGATGGTACATTGAAAATCCCAAAAGGAATGAGCAATAATTCATAATGTACTTCATGAGTAATAAAAGCGGTCTTCAGGATATCTTCCTCCTTCATTCAAATCCAGTGATAGCCTGAGTGAAGGTCTAATTTTTTGAAGAAATAGACACCATGGAGTTCATCTAACAAATAATCAATGAAATGAATGGGAAACTTATCCTTGACATTCATTTTATTCAAGGAATGAAAATATGGACACATGCACAAAGCACCTGATTTATTTAAGACCATCCCCATTGGGGAGTTATATGGGTTGGTACTCAGGTGAATGNTGAAACTCATTTAAGATTTGTGGCTTGAGTGCTGAAAATGGTGAGAAAACTAAGTGATCCTTATACCTGATAATATTATCTTTCCAAGTTTAGTTGAGGGGAGGATTAGGGTCCTCCTGAAGTCGATGAATTAGTAGGAACATAGTTTGGTGTGTGAGCCACTCTTTTTGTACTTTCTCAATCCAATATGGAATAGGTAAGGATAAAGGAAAGAGGGAGATGTCCTCCTCATGTTGTCTAGACAACGAATCTATCACAATATTGTATTTTCCCTTTTTATATATGATTTCATAATCATAACCCAACATTTTGGTCAGCCATTTGTTCTAATCTAGGGAAGATAACATATTTTTTAAAAAATACTTCAGAGTATGGTGATCTATTTTGATTTGAAAATGATGTCTCAAAAGATATGGCCACCATGTGTGCACCGCATGGAGAATGGCCATCATTTTTTTTCATACATAGATCTTCCCAAATTATAGCCACTCAACGCCTGGATAGTAAAGTCTATAGGTCGACCATATTGTGTGGTCACTACACCTATACCAATGTTGGAAGCATCAGATTCTACCACAAAGGTTTTGTTGAAGTTAGGAGTTGCTAACACTAAAGTAGTGCACATGGCCCACTTTAAATATTTGAAGGCATGCTCAATGACAAGTGTGCAATGAAATGCATTCTTCTTAAGAAGGTTATTCAAGGGCTTAGAAATGTTTCCATAATGGTGTGCACATTTCTTCTAATGTCTTGTGAGATTGAGGAAACCCCATAGGCACTTTAAGGTCATGGATTGCAGCCAATCCTACATAGCTTGTATATTTTTGGGGTCCACTCTTACCCCTTCTTGACCCATAATGTGTCCCAAGTATTCCACTTCACTGGCCCCAAAAGATCATTTGGTATTTTTGACAAACAAATGGTTGTCCTATAGAAAGTGCAAGACTTTGTCCACATCGAGAAGGTGGGCATTCAAAGTGCAGTTGTAAATGAGGATGCCATTAAATAAAACTAGGACAAACTTCCAAAGGTAAGGTTTCAATATTGTATTCATGAGACTTTGGAATATGGATGGTACATTGAAAATCCCAAAAGGAATGAGAAATAATTCATAATGTACTTCATGAGTTATAAAAGAGGTCTTTAGGATATCTTCCTCCTTCATTCAGATCTAGTGATAGCCTGAGTGAAGGTCTAATTTTTTTAAGAAATAGACACCATGGAGTTCATCCAACAAATCATCAATGAAAGGAATGGGAAAATTATCCTTGACGTTCATTTTATTCAAGGAACAAAAATATGGACACATGCACAAAGCACTTGATTTATTTAAGACCATCCGCATTGGGGAGTTATATGGGTTGGTACTCGGGTGAATGAACCCCGCCTCCAATAATTCCTGTACCATATTTTATATTTCACTTTTTTGATAAAATGGATACATGTATGGATGTACATTGGGGGGTTGAATTACCAGAAGGAGAGGGATGCTATGATCATGCTCACCCCTAGAGGGAGGTAATTCTATTGGAACCTCAAATACCCTGGGGTACTTTTCCAAGATAGGTTGCAAGATAGGAGGAACTTTAGGAGAGGCTTGATCAGTGACTTGGATGGAATTAAATTGACTAATCACACCATGGTGGCCTTTCTTCAATAATTTTTCCATCCTATGAGAGGTGATGATTTTAGGGGAGATAGCTTGGATGACTCTGAGGGTACAAGTGTGAGACTCTTGGGTGAAAATCATATATAAATATTGATAATCCAATGTAATCCATCCCAAGGTGTAAATCCATTCCACACCCAATATAATATCATAGCCACCCATGGAAATAGAGAACATGTGGGTTTTCATATGATAATCACCCATTTGGAGTTTGAAATTCTCACAACATCCCTGACACTTCAACGTACCACCATTAGCAACGACGATTTGAAAATTAGAAATTGGGCGGATGAAGCCATGGATCTCCCCAGCGAGCCTGCGGTGAATAAAATTATGGGTTCTACCACTATCAATCAGTACCATGACCAACCTATGTTTGATGTAGCCCTTTATCTTCAATGTTTGTGGGGCCGAAATACCTAAGAGGGAATAAAGAGATATGATAGGATCGTCCGGTTCCACAGGGTTTGCAACTAAATATTCATGGTGGAAATTTGATTATGCATCCTATTGGTCAGGAACCTCATTTCATTATATGTCTTCATATGAAGTGGAGGCTAATGCATCAATCTGGAAGAAATTTTGTTCCTGGATTTTAAGTCCTGATGAATATTTTTCATCATAGTAATAGCAAAGTCCTTTCTTTCGGCATTCCCCCATTTTTGCTTCCTTTTGGACCTTCATGGTTTATGTCATAGTTTTGTTATCCCTTGGGCGAGGATGGCTGGTGAATTCATCCCTCATGGGTGGGGCTTGAAGAATGTTCTATGATTCTAGTGCTAATTGGCAGGCTTGCAACCAAGTAGTAGGATGATGCATCCTCACATTATCCCCGATGGCGTCCTCTAGGCCACTGAGAAAACATTTAATATAAAATTCATCAGAAAATCCCTCAATTCTTATATCCAACTATTCGAACACCGTGATGAATTCTGATATTGGTCTAGTTTGGTGTGACTTAGTGAGCTTGCCCAAAAAATGATATTCCTTATCAAAAAGGGCACAAATTGCTTTGCTTAACATGTTCTAAGTGGGTAGTCCAGGATAACATTTCTTATGCCACTTCCACCACTACCAATGTTCTTGATCCAAGTAAAAAACCCTACATGGATTTTGGTCTCATCACCCTGAATATCATGGAGGGAGAAGTATTGTTCCATTTGAGAAACCCACCCTGCTGGGTTGGAACTATAAAAAAAATTCATGTCAACTTTGGGACCCTTATTATAAGATGGTGGAGAACTGAAAGGGGAGTGGGATGAATGAGTATAATCATAATGAAAAGATTAAGGTTCCACCAGATTGGGCTCAACAGTCTTACTCTTGATGACTTGCGACAGCTCCTTGAGTTGATTTTCTAAAATGACTTGGACTTCTTTGTGTATGGAGGCAGGTTATTGTTCCATGTTTGACACCTTAGAATCCAAGTCTTATTGGTGATTAGAGTGGGTGGTATGCATGGTGGAGGCTTAGGTAGAATATGAGGTGTTGAGATGAAAATATGGGCCACAAAAAATGATAGGTTTGAGGGTGATCAGAACAAAGAGAGGAATCCAATGGGATAGGTCTCAAATAATAGTGTCTTGGGAAGGGTTCGGTCCGTAGAAAAAAAATACGTAAACATGAAGGGTACCAGTATGATGATAATGAAGAGAGGAATCCAATGGACTAAGTCTCAAATAAGGGTGGGGCAGGACCCCAAAAATTTTATTTTATTAAAAAAAAATGACTCTTGAGGAGTTACACTCCAACCTGAATACTTTTGGCAGTGCTAGAATTCCTAAACTCTAAATAATAAAAAATATTTGCAACGAGTGTTTATGCAACAACATTTAGGCAGGGTGCCAAGTTGCATTGCAGTAGATCTATTGTTTCCATCCCAAGGGTGAGGGTTTTTAGGCTATCTACAGTTAAGGTTTTCCCTGTGCTATAGCTCTATGATATACATGTGTGGTCGAACAATAGTACTCAGCCCAATATCCCAAGGAACAAACTAAGGAGGATAGACCATACCCTTAGTCATACTACTTGATTACACAAGTACTAGAGAGTATCTTCCCAAGTTTTTTTTTTTCGGTGAGACTATAGAAGTCAGGTGGCCAATCGGTTTATATATGAAGGAATTCAAGATATTTAGGTTGATCCTTATACAAGGGTTTTTTGATGCACTACAACTCAAAGGGGTACCAACAAGAGTTACAAGAATGGCCAACAATGTGAACTTAGAACCTTGTAGTTCATGCATGTATGTCTCATTGATTGTTGGTTTATACATGGAACAACATATCTCTATATCTTAAACATGTCATAATACGTCTCTACTCTGTAAAGAAAAATTACCCAACATTTCTTCCCAGGAAAGAGCTCATATACCACTTGTAGTATTCCAGATGTAATATTATATGAAGAACAAAAATATTTAGCAAAAAATACTTAAAGAATATAGCGAGCATAATACCAGAAAGAGCACATTTATTAAAGATAACAATGTTCACTTGCCTCTTCAAGGGGGAAACCTCCAGCAAAGAAAATGTCTTTTACAATAATTCTCTAAGACAACCATCCAATACCTCCTACTCTTATTTATACTAATTCTATCTTCCAAGGAAAATTCTAGAGGAAGATCTTTCTAGAAGTGGAAGATTCTATTAGGTCTTCTTACATTGAATTATTCTCCTTTATTTAATAGGCCTTATTAATTAGTGTCAACATTTATTACATAGAAAACATATCATAATAACTAATGACCCATGAACAGGGATAGGATCTGATCCTAACAATATCAATCACTAAAACATTCACTACAAGGGAAATGTAGGGAAAGGTGGCCAAGATAACCCTAAGGTCCTTAATAAGGCCACACCCCATGAAAGGTTTAGAGTGCACTTTACATACATTTAGGTCATATTTTGAGATTTTGATGCAGGAAAATCACTTTCAAAGTCAAATACGCAAGTGTGGAGGTAGGGATATGACATCTCAACATGACAGAATTTCAAATCAACATTTAACTCAGAAACAGAACGAGTTGTTGTGATATTTTAGAAACAACGTTTTTTAATATATCTTGTTTGTAAAATCTTATATGATTGTAAGGAGTTGCAGATAGAGAGTGTCATCTCTTATTTGATAATAACCGATAGTTATTGTAATAGGACAAAGTAGGTAACCGCTAGAAACTTATAGGATAGGTTGCAGACAGGACGAAGAAGAGCTCGAGGAGCCACTCCTTAGATATTTTTTTTTTGGTGGTTGTATTGTATTAGACAAGAGTAGAGAAGAGTAGAAGAGGAGAGTAGCAGATAGGAAGAGAAGAAAGATGAAATCAGGAACTATAATACTATGTAATTGTTTTTCATGAATGAATAGAGCAGATTGAATGGTCCAATTCCTTGGATAGTGTTCATTTTGAAGTGCAATTGAATGAATGTTATATTTTGTGTGTGTTTTAGTTCATTACATTTATGTATGATTGTTCAGAGTTGATCATATGAATTTGTGACGAATTGGATAAGTTTCAATCGTTTCTCTTATGAGAACTCGTATGCAAGGAGTGCATCTCATATGCAAGGAGTGCATTGACAGAGTCTTGAATAGAATCAAAGGATTCAAAAGGAGCAACGAGAACTTAGACCAAGTGCAAGGAGTGCACAGACTCAAATAACCAGAACAAAGAAGTGCAAGGAGTGCAGGAAGAGTTTCTTTATAAGAAACCCTTGGATCTGAGTTTGTCGAAATCCCAAGAATGCAAGGAGTTCATGGGAGATACAAATCCTCAAAGGAATCAAGCTCAGGAGGGATAGCGAGGAGAAATATTCAAAAGTAGTGAAGGTCTGAAGACTTCACGAATTATCGGCTAAGATTTGTCCAAGAGGGAGCATGATCGTTCCACATCATTGGATCTAGGCAAGGTGTGCAAGCTTTAAGTCTCTTGAAGCACAGAGGAGAGAATATTTCCAAAGTCCCGAAGTGATTTGGGACCACCCATCATCAAGAGGGTCAGGTGGCACAATATCCACCACTCTGGAAGCTTGTGGACAAGGATGAGGTGAAATAGTCGAAGTAGATCTTGACCATTGGTTGCTTGGAGATACATGTCAGTGGATCAGAGGCTTCGAGAAAAATCACTTTGAGAGTTTCAATTGAGAGTTGAAACTCCCAAAACCTGAAGTTTGAAGTGAATATAGACCGTCATATCTATAAGGACGCATGGCGATGGATCACGAGCTTTGGATAAAAGCATTTGGGTTTTAGTTGAGAATTGAAATTCCCGAAACCTGAAGTCCAAAGTGAATTTGGACTACCAGATCTAGAGGGACGTGTGGCATAAATATGTGGACACGTGGTGCGAATCTATGGACTCCGAGTGAATACCCGAAGTGTATCTTAGTCGTCCAATTCAGGAGGACACGTGGCAGAAATTCACACACTTCGAGGGAAAGTGAAATTTGAGAGTTGAGTTTTTCGAAGTCCGAAGAACTGAAGGAATCATAGTCGTTGATAAGTGGGAGACATGCGTCAATATATCATGAGCTCTGGGTGAAAGCATTGTGGAGAAAGTAAGGTTTGAGAGTTGAAAACTCTGAAACCCAAATTGGCGAAGCTAATAGTGACCGTTGATTGAAAGGGAAATGCATCAACAGTTCATGAAAATATAAGAGGGTGTGATCTAGAAAGAAGGAAAGGAGGCATATTTGATCCATTGATCAATATGCCTCACCTAAGATCTCAATATCAATGGTCATGTTGAATTGCGGGGTCAAAAAGTGCTCGAACTTTAAAAATTTGAGGGAGGGCCGCAATAGAAACCACAGTATTGAAAAAGGGATGTGTGGCGACTGGTGGTGAATTGTAGGGATAAATGAGGGTTGATCCCAAACCACTCTTGTTCATGCTTGAAATCATGTGTTTACCTGAGGTCATATCCCAAGGTCACATCTAGGAAGAGGCTAATGGAGAAGGATCTAGTGTCTGAAACTTGACAGTTCAGTGGCGCGAAGGGAGAGGTCGTGGGTATCATATAACCTACACAAAAATCCAAAAGGGCCTATGTTCAATTACAAAGTGAGACCATCAAGGTTTCAAAGAGACGATTTGGCTCACAAAATCGAAGATCCTTGACTAGGAAGTCACATATCCTGAAGGAGAGTAGGGGGGTTGCATCAAGTGGTATCAGAGATATTGAATTTGTTTTCAGACAACATACAAACGAGAAAGGAGATAAATTGATATCATTTGTGGTATTAAGAGTTGATTATGTTTATATATTTTGAAGGTGAGGCAGTGGAATCATGCCACCCAAAAGATGCAAAGAGAATCCATAAATGGAAGAAGAAATGAGGCGACTTAGAATGAGACTAGATGCCATGGAAACAATGCAGAGGAGAGAACTAGAAACTAGAGATATTAGTGAAGTGGAAATCAAAGAAGTAGAGGTCAAAGAATATGTAGTAGAGGATGTTGTCGAAGACCACTTATTGAAAGTTGTTTCAAGAATAGGAGCCAGAGAAAAAATAGAGGTACCAATGTATGAAGAATATTTAGAAGTTGAAGAATGGTTGGATTGGGTATGTGCTATGGACAAGTACTTTGATTATGAAGATATAAAAGAAGAGAATATGATGAAGCATGCAGTAACAAGACTAAATGGTCATGTATCACTATGGTGGGATGAATTGCAAGTCGATCACAGATGCAAGGGAAAACAAAAAATTAAAGCTGGGATAGGATGGTAGCCAAGATAAAAGAAAAATTTATCCCAAAGGACTATCAAATCAATATGTTTAGAATATTGCAGAACCTGAGATAGAAAATCTTATCAGTGAAGGAATACACTGAGGAATTTTACAGACTAAACATCAGGGGTGGACAGAAAGAGAATGATGATGAAAAAATAACCAATTATATCAATTGACTGAGATATGAAATACAAGAGGAGATCAACATGATTTATGTTAGTAAATTCGAGGATGATTATCAAGAAGCCTTGAAATTTGAAGATAAATTGGCTAGAAACAAAGCCAATGAAACAAAGGAGGAAATTCAAGCAGAGGTAAGGAAACCAACAGAGAGAAGTTTGAGAAACCAAAGAATGAAGCTGGAAAACAACATAGTCAACCTGAGAAAGGTGGAAGTTCTAAGGAAGGACAACATGGAGGAAGAAGATCTTTTCCTAGAGGAAGAGGAAGAGCCAGAGGAGGTGAAATTAGATGTTATGTCTGTGGAAAGACAGGGCACATGTCTTGGAAATGCCCAGAGAAGAAGAAAGACACTACAGGAGGAGAATCACACATTTCTGAAGAACAAAAGCATGTGGAAGCAGAAGCAATAGAAGGAGGAAAGAACCTCATGATGAGGAAATTTCTTCTTAAACCAGAGAAGGAGGTAGTGGAACCAGTTTAGAAAACAAGTCTGTTTAGAACTTCTTGCAAGATGAAAGACAGAGTTTGCAAGGTGATCATAGATATTGGGAGCATTGACAATCTAGTATCCACAGAGATGGTGGAGAAACTGGAGCTGAAGACAAATGCACATCCAAACCCATAAAAGGTATCATGGTTGCAACTAGGAAATCAAGTAATGGTAAGTCAACAATGCCCATTTGAATTTAAAATAGGAGGTTATAGGGATGGAATATTATGTGATGTAATTTCTATGGATGTCTGTCATATTTTATTGGGGAGACCATGACAGTTTGATCGAAAAGTTATTCATGATGGGAGGAAAAATACTTATACCCTAGAAAAGAATGGGAGGACACATATGTTGTTACCAATAGAAGACAAAGAGAAAAAGAGGGAAGCTAGTTCAAGTATACTTCTCATGAATGGGAAGGAACTCTTGAATGAAGCCAAGAAGGAGGAGGAGATGCAGTTTTCTATAGTGAGGAAGCCAAGAGTTATCCTTACAAATACTTATGTGGAGGATTTACCTAAATAAATCCAATAAATGTTAGAAAAAAATTCTCACATAGTAGTGGATGAATTACCTCACTCATTTCCACCCATTAGAAGTATAAGCCATCATATTGACCTTATTCCAGGAGCTAGTTTACCAAAAAATGCATATTATAGGTTGACACCTAGAGAAAATGAGGAAGTCAAAAATCAAGTCCAGGAGTTGTTGGATAAAGGTTTAGTCAGGGAAAGCCTAATCCCATGTGTAGTACCAAGTGTGTTGAGTCCAAAGAAGGATGGAGGATGGAGAATGTGTACAGATTATAGAACCATCAACAAGATCACCATTAAGTATAGATTCCCTTTACCCAGGATGGGTGATTTGATGGATTGTTTGAGTGGAGAAAGTTATTTTTCCAAGATAGACTTGAAGAGTGGATACCATCAAATAAGGATGAGAGAGGGAGATGAATGGAAGACAACATTCAATACAAATGAAGGTTTGTTTGAATGGTTGGTCATGCCATTTGGGTTGACAAATGCTCCAAGCACATTTATGATATTAATGAATGAAGTATTGAAATACTTCATAGGAAAATTTGTCATAATGTACTTGGATGACGTACTAATATTCAGTAAGATAGAGGGAGAACACTTAAAAAATTTAACATCAGTAATGAGAAGGTTGCAGCAAGAAAATTTGTTGATAAATCTGAAGAAATCTCTTTTATGAAGATAAAACTCATATACTTGGGTTTTGTGATCTCTTCAAATGAATTGAATATGGATCCAAAAAAGGTGAGAGCAATAAAATAATGGTTGTCTCCAGAGGAAGCATATTTGAAGTAAGACGTTTTCATGGGTTAACAAGTTTTTATAGAAACTTTATCAAAAAATTCAGTGGTATATGTACAGCCATGCTCGACATTGTGAAGAAGAAAAAAAAGTATTTTAATTGGACAAAGGAAGATGAAAAATGTTTCAAAGTGTTGAAGGAGAAGATCACAGAACAACCAATTATGTTCTTACCAGTTTTGGAAAAATGTTTCAAGTGAGATGTGATGCAAGTGGAGTACCTATTGGAGCAGTCTTGAGTTAGGATAATAGACCAGTTTCTTATTTTAGTGAGAAGTTGAATGACACCAAGAAGAAGTATTCCACATATGACAAAGAATTTTATGCAGTGATTCAATCTTTGAATAAGTGGAGCCACTATCTAATTCCTAAAGAAGTTGTCTTGTACAATGATAATCAAGCTTTGCAATTTATTACTACTCAATAAAATTTGAATGAGAGACATGCCAAATGGGTATACTTTATGCAGAATTTTACTTTTGTTATTAAACATATTGTTGGAACTGCTAACAAAGTTTTAGATGCTTTAAGAAGGAGGAGTTTAATTGTACAGGAATTCCAAGTGGAGACCTTAGGGTTTTAACACCTCAAGGAAATGTATCGAGAAGATCCATATTTTAAGGAAGCGTATGAGGCATGTAAGAATCCTTTGTTGGGAGACAGAATTCCATGGACAAAATGTTTGATCCAGGATGGATTATTGTTCAAAGGAAACCAATTATGCATATCAAGATGCTCAATGAGAGATAAATTGTTGAAAGAGAAACACAGTGGAGGTTTAGTTGGACATTTTGGTCATGATAAGACACTTTCACAGCTGATAAATTCATACTATTGGCCAAGCATGAGGGTAGAGGTGAAATTTTTTTTGAACGAAAGAAGAATTTTCCAGTATGCAAAAGGAAGACATCAGAACTATGGTTTGTATCATCCATTACCAATTCCAGAAAGGCCATTGGATGCAATCAATATGGATTTTGTATTCGGATTGACAAGAACCCAAAAGGGGAATGATTCCATATTTATTATGGTGGACAAATTTTAAAAAATGGAACATTTCATACCATGCCAGAAAACAAATGATGCTACACACATAGCCATTTTGTTTTTCAGAGAATTTGTGAGACTACATGGATTTCCTAGGAGCATAGTCTTAGACAGAGACACAAAATTTGTAGGACACTTTTGGAGAAATCTATGGAAGAGGTTGGGGACAAACTTGTTCTTTACTTCATCATATCACCATCACTGTGTTATCACCCCATAAATTATGGGAATCAACTGGTGACTGGGATATTATCTGTATCCAGTGTTTTTGTTGACAAATGATTTTTCATTCTACAAATAATTTGAAAAGAGAAAAAAGAAAGAAAAAGGAAAACGAAAGGAAAAATAAAAATAAAAGAAAAAAAATAAAAGAAAAAGAGGGCATAAAAGAATTGAATTGAAAGCCCCATGCAATAATAGTAATTTGGCCATACCTTTTAAGCATGGCCAAGTTCTTTTTAAATTTAATGTTGATAGGTTAGTGAATAAATCTGATCAGACTGTCTAATCCTGGTCAGATAGCCCTTAGGTTAGGTTAGTGAATAAATCTGACCAGACTGTCTAATATTGGTCAGATAGCCCTAAGGTAGAGTGATTTCTTAACCCAACAATTTAATCTGGGTTAACTGTCATAGGAAGATAGGTTAGATCATAGGTCAGTTGCTTTATTGTTCCAGTCCAATAAAACCAGCTTGAGGTCAAGATTACACTGTGTTCCAAATGCTTAAAAGATAGTTGGTCAAAGTCCCATGGTGGTGTCTCTTTGAAAAGTTGAAGAAAAACCCATAAAAGGCTTTTATCCTAAGTTTTTCCCCAAGTGCATATGTTCTTCGCTCCTGATTTATGTTTCCTGCACGTATCAACAGTCACGATCACGACGCTTAGATCTATGGTTCAAAAAGGTTTCCAGACCCCCCCGACCGTTCTGCTTTTAAT
>JZKD02S1767185.1:7124-18452 GCA_000966675.3 Picea glauca
AAAGATTGTTATGTCATCCAGATAAAGGAATAAAAACTTATCCTTATCCCTAGTGAAGGTGATATCCATAGCTCGCTGAAAGGTTTCTCCTGCATTCATTAATCCAAAGGGCATCTTGGCATACATGAATGTGCCCCAAGGAGTGGTGAAGGTTGTCTTTTCTCTTTATTTAGGAAGGACAGAGATCTGACTGTATCCTGAAAATCCATCAATCATGGAAATCCTAGATTCACCAGTTACCCTCTACAATATGTGTTCCATATTTGGCAGCGGGTAATTGTCCTTCCTACAGATCCTATTCATATTTCTAAAGTTGAGACAGAGTCTGATTTATACACTCTTCTTTCTCACTGGGAACAGATTGGCTATCCACTTAGAATATCTCAAAGGCACAATAATCTGATCATCCAAAATCTTCTTCACCTCCCTTTCCATTATAGTAAGAAACATAGGATTTATCTGTCTCAAATTCTGCCTAAATGGTTTGGTTTCCTCCTTCAGGGGGATCTTATGCTCAATAACATTGGTGTCATATGTCCTAAGGTATTTGTAGGTCCAGGAAAACACATCAGCAAATTCGTTTAATAGCTCAGTATGCTCGACCCTTTTCTCTCTTAACAGGCTTCTTGATAATTTGACAAATTTTGGATCCATCTCTGTGCCAATATTACACTCAGCCACCTCAGCATCATCACCTGATATTTCACCCTTTACTGCCACATCATTTATGTCAAATAATATTTCTAAAGGGACTATTCCCTTTGGGATGTGATTGCTAGGAAATTGCACAATATGATGATCAACCATCTTGTTCAGAAGAACTTGAGAGTGATAATTTATTTCAGAGTTGGGATCTTGGTCGATGTATAATGCAGAAAATTCATCAACAGTCTCTGGGAACCTTTTGATTTCAAGATCATCCTCAAACACTTTCCAATACTTGACAATGTCAGGTATAGAGGGCCTGTATTTCACTTCTACATCATACCTGAGTTTAGGAGGTAGAGGGATTCTGAAATTGCTTATTGAGGTAGCCAACAAATCAACCATTGTATTGTCTTCTCTCGGGATGAGTGAAATGTTGAAGGCCGAGAAAAAATGATCAATCAGGTCCCATAGTTCGTTTCTGTAACTTATGAGTTGAGGGTGTTTGGCTTGGTAAATGTTCCTGATCTGCTAAACAATCAACTCAGTATCGCCAAACACTGATATATATTTAATTCCCATGTCCTTTGTAGCTCTCAAGCCCAAAACCATAGCTTCATACTCTGCCACATTGTTGGTAGTTTCAAATTCTAATTTTTAGACAGAGATTGGTTTCCTGAGCAAAAGAAATAAAGATCACTCTCGCACCAGCTCCTTCACTAGATGAGGCTCCATTGAAAAACATTTTCCACACAGAGGTAATTGGAGGAGAATCCTCACAAAGGGTGGTGGACTTTCTGATCTCAAGAGGAGGTTCAAGGACATCAATGAGTTGCAATAAACTAGACCCCATCTCGGTGTCGAGGGAAAATATAATGTGATTTGTGTGGTCTGCTTCATCACTGACAATGTAGGCCAATTGAGCTTCTCTGTATAGTATTCTATGTTCTCCTCCAAGCACAGGAATGGTTCCATATGTGAGGTCCATCTATAATGTTCCTCCAAGTCTTTTTATCCAAGACCTTGACAGTAGCATACCAAACTTGGGAGGAATGTCAGGCACCACAATATCCATGTCCACACTTTTCATGGGCAGTTGAAACAAGGTCACAACTAGATATTTGATAACCCCAAGACATTTCACCCTCTTTGAATCGAAAAAGTACAAATCGTGATAAGATTTTGTGACTTCCAACCCAAGTTCTTCCATCATGGTTTTGGGCAAGAGATTATGGGAAGCCCTTGAATCCATCACACAATTATGAAACACCTTGTCATGTATGTTCAGTGATATGTATAAGTGAGGGGATGAATCATCTCTATATTCTACCATAGGACCTAATATGGTCGTTGGATTTTCATCTTGGATATTTACTGAGTCTATGGAATGGAAATATGGATCAAGCTACAACAGCTTAGAGAGGGACCTCTTGAAGTCTTCATGCTTGACTAGCTCTGAAAGGGGAACAAGGATTATGATCTTTTGAATTTCATGCTCAAAGTTAAAAGAGGAAGGGGGCTTTGGAATCTCTCTCACCTTTGAGATAGGATCTTTGCCTATTGGTAGGGGATTTTGAGATTTATTTTCCTTGTTGTTGTTTGTTGTGTCCTTAGCAAGCTTCTCCGCTATAGAAGGTTGATCAGGGATATCATACTTCCCTTCTTTTTTCTTAGACTGGAGGTTGTATTTTTTGGGACTGTTGTTGGCCTTCTCCCCCTTACTCAACTCATTTATTTGACTTTTCATGAGGGATTCCTCGTATGCATATTGATTTAAATGGGGAAATGGGGAGGTGTCTCCAATACAATGAATTTTAGGGTCAAGCTCCTCTTCTTCCCTTTCCTCATCAATAACGAGGTTGTTTTGAGAGGAGTTTGGATTTTTTGATCGTTTCTATCTCTGTCCCTTTATTCCCTTGGAATAACCTGAGGATCATTTTTATTTGGCCTCCTAAAGTTGCCTCTGCTATCTGTATTTGGGAAATTCTTATAACCTTGCTTCTCTTTGAATTTAATCTTCTCCATTTCCGTAGACAGGGACTTCACCATCTTGGTCAATTCATATACTTGAGAGTTATATGTAGAAGATTCATAGGTCAAGGCCTCAAATATTCCTCTTCCTTTGTCTTTGTCAGCTTTTCTCCTGAGCCTATCAAGGACCAACACATTGGATTCTACTTCGAGGGATGCATCTTGCATATGGGTCAGGGAAGTAGCTCTTCTTTCCCTGAGAAGGAGGTAGAAGTCAGGGTCAAAAGAACTAGCATAGGTGATTTTGGTAGAGGCTTCGGTAGGCTTTATCTCGACAGGGCGTTTATTGTACACCGTGTTGAATCTTTTGAAGAAATTGGAGACAGATTCTCCCTCTTTCCTCTTTCTTCTTTAGGGACCCAAACTCTGTGATATAGTACATAAAATATTTTTTGTCCCCCCATTTCCTTAATAAATCATTATCTAGAGCCTCAATCCCAGAAATAGATCCATGGGTCAAACCTTTAAACCATTTCCTAACCTCACCATCAAGGCTCTGGATAAAGACTCTCATCCAAACATCTTCATTTTCAATATTCAAGTTATCTGCATAACTGTAGAAGGCAAAAAAATGCTCTTCTACAGTTATGTCTTCTTCTCCAATGAACTTAGGCATATATGTCAGGTAATCTCTAGCAGGGAGAGAATTCATAGGCTGAGGTAAGACTAGAGGATCATATCTTGCAGCCACTATGGCATCCATTCTGTTTCTAGGAGGATTAACACCTACCATAGGGATGTGAGGTGGGGGAGAACCAGGAGGGGAAGGGATTCAAATAGGGGAGGCTAGAAAAGGGCTTCCTGGGGAAAAAGGAAACAACATAGGATTTTGAGAAAGAGCTGGAGGGATTGAGGGAGCTGAGGTATCTCTTTCTGTGGTAGTGGAAATAGTAATAGGAGGAGTGGTGAAGCACGGGGTAGGAAAATATTCTGAGGCATTAGGTCTAAACCACGGTATAATTTCAGGGGAGAGTGGAGTGACAAGGATTTCTCCCTCCAATGCCAGACCAAGAGGGGAAAAATCAGTAGGAACATTCCCAAAATTTAAGGTTCAGGAAATTCCAACAGAAGGTTGAAAAGAAGAAATTGGAGTTCCTATAGGATAGTGAAAATCATCATAAATACCTGGTTCAACAGTAGAAGTACTCTCTCAAAGGGCATTTCCCTTTCTGATAATTTTCTCTGTGTTGGCTTCAAGTGTTGCTAAGAGAAGTTGGGGATTCGACCTCGTGTGTCTGCCTCTGGAAGCCACAACTGAAACAATGGAGTCATCAATGGATTAGCCTTAACAGAGTCACCATAGTGGAGTCACCAAGTGCACAGTCGCAATCTTGATGTACTGGGCTCTGATGCACCTTTAGAACTAGTAAGATTTGTTGTTCAATTCTAGGGAAAATCTTCAACTTCGTCCTCGGCAACGACGCCAAAAATGTTGGTGTTGGAAGTCACCTTTGGATTGCAACAAAGGTAATCCCAAGGCCCATCATTTTATATGTCACATTAAATTGTTTAAAGGGTGGTATAATGGATGTAGTCTCAAGATTATAGTGCATTAACTCAAAAAAATGGGTGGGGAAGAACAGATAAGTGAGGTGTTGATCTAACTTAAGGCAGTAAGTTTGTATAGTGGTGAGTCGGCAGAAGAAACATGAGAAAATCACAGCAGTCTGCTCTAGACATTCGGTCTTCCAGTAGCCTGTGGAGGAAAGTCTCAAATGCAAGATCCTCTTGGATATGAAAACTTTGAGAAATTGAAAACGTTGCAACAACAGATATAGTCAAACCTACACTATAATGCAGTCACAACACCCAACTAGATCATCCATGCCCAAGATTTCAGAGTCAAAAGCAAATAAATCAAAGGAGAAGTTGGCTACCATTAAACAAGAAGTCTCAAATAACAGTCATATCCAGAGAACCAAAGGCCTCGTTAAAACATTACAATTGGGAGCGTAGCTCTACCATCGACACTAAACAAATGGAAAAAATGATTACATATACTTAGAACTGGCTCCCCTACTGAAGGTGTGATCATGTCATGAGTTCAAGGCTTTGCATTGGTGATTTTCTCTGTCAGGTTACGCATGCAGATGTTGGTCGGACTGCCCATGCAGTCTTCTGTCAAATGTGATCTCTGTCAGCCTAGACTGACATCCTGTCTCTGTGATTTTTCTCTTTCCGGCATTCTATTTAAGGAAGGAGACGATGTATCACCCACCTCCCTTATTTACATTAACTGTTGCATTGGGATATGAGTGGGCAGAGTCAATGCATGCATTGGATGACATGGAGGTTTTCCCTTGTCTGTCTTCTACTTTGTTGAACTGCTACAAGAGGACCCAGATGATGGACGTGGAGAAGGATATGGTGGGGGTGATGGCTCCATCAACGTGAATGTGAGGTGAGAGACGTCCATGTGGACAATCATGGCAGATGGAAGGTGACCGGGAAAATATGGGTGGCGGAAAATGTGGGTGTTGCGCTGGGACAGGTTGGCGATGAAGTGGCACAAGGTGATGAAGTGGGGGTAGAGAAAAAGGTCATGGCAGTGGATGGGATGGGGACCATATTCCGAGAATGAAGTGAGTGGTAGAACACTTGTTAGGATATGGTAGGCAGGAGTGATAAGGGACATGGTATGAGGGTGAGTGGACAACGGGTGTACCATCATGAGACAAGGAAGGAGAGTGGGAAATGTGAAGGGAAGAGGTGAGAGACAGAGTGGAAGACATATGTCAGCGCGGGGGGTGGTAGTAGTAAAGGATGGTAGTAAGTGGTCTACTTGGAGGGGGTAGGCAGTGGTAGGAGGTTTGTGGCAGGGGGAGTCCGAGTTAAGGAGAGGGCGACATGTTAGCGGGGGTCACGAATTTTAAAACCACCAACTTGGACCCCAACCCCCTCGTTAAAGGAAGAATGTCAGGGGGGAGGGGCTCTGATATGGCTCCTGCACCATAGACCTGGGCGCATGGATCTCAGCTGCCCAGATCTACGCTCCGCTTAGCGAGATGCGCCTGTGCACACAAAACTTAGGATAAGTGTGTTTTAGCCCATTTCTTGCCACTTTTTCGCCAAAGTGGTCCATTTCTTAGGAAAACACCCCCTTACAAATAAATGTGATAAAAAAAATTATACTCAATAAAGTTTAAGATTTGAAATCTCTGGAATGCAGAGTTTCTTCAGCCATCGGATAAAGTTTGAGTGGAAGGATAGGATAAACTAGAAAAGTTGCATCACAGAAAGATCGAGTCATCGGTCCGAGATCCTCATCGAGACAACAATATTCACTTCGGATATAAATATGCGAGGAGGTTACTCTCAGGAAATTTTGAGATTTGAAATTCCTGGAATGCCAATTTATGTCAGTCGTCGAATCTAGAGATCAGACAATGACCGTTACATCAGGGAGATCTAGGTCAGCAGATTACGTCAGCAAATATCTTCCTCAAGGACATGTGGTAGACAACGTCAACATACCACGTCAGCAAGGACATGTGGCAGACAACGTGAGAATACCACGTCAGCAAGGACACATGGTGCATTCAGAAAATGAAAAGTGTCAAGTTGATTAAGCATTTCAACTATGTGGAAAACACAAATTTGAGTGACATATGGCAGTTTCTCAACTCATAACATGTTATTGAGTGATGCAAGATTTACGTCACGCCAAGATTTTTTCTTCGGGATTTTTAGCACCAGTACTCACCTAAAGAACCGAAGTCTTGAATGTCGAAGACTCGAAGTGGATATGAGTTGTCTAATCTGAAGATCACTTCAGGTGTATTCTCGATCATTGATAGTGTAACATGATATGTTTCAATGGATCGTGAACTTTGGGTGAAACTTCTCTGGGAAAACGCAAAGGAGAAATATTTGAGATTCTGGAAGGCCAAAGTCCTAGAGCGGAGGATAGTCATTGGATTGAAGAGGATACACGTTAGTACATTGTCATCTTCGGGAAAATGTGAAGGATAAAGGTTTGAGATTGCCAAAGTATCGGAGTCCCAAAGTGAATGAGGACCGTTGATTCAAGGAGGAAACATGGAAGGAATATGTGGACTCCGGCTAAAAGAGTTCTAAGCAAGTGGAGGTTGAGAATTGAAATATTAGAAGTCCAGAGACCTGAATGAGATCTCGACCGTTGATCTGAGAGGGACACACATCATTGGATCGTGGAATTTGGATGAAATTCTCTGGGAGAAAGAGGAATTTGAGAATTGAAACTTTCAAAGCCCAAAAGGAAAAATCAATCTCGTCCGTTGGTTTGGAGGGCCACATGTCATATGATCGTTGAGACTAAGGATTGGGCATGGACAAAGGAAATAAGGAATATCCATCGATTGAAGAGGACATATGTCAGCAAATCTTCCATTCTGGAAGATATCTAGTAAGCAACAACAGTATTTGAGATTTGAATCTCCTGGAGCCTGGTTCACGAAGGAAACCTCAGTTGCTGATGGGGGAAGGAGAGATGTGGCCTGCAGACTTGAGATGATAGATATGAACTGTTCATTTAGGAGCACCATCAAGATCATGATATTGATGGTCTTTCTCCATTGCAGAGCCAAAACATGCTCAAGCCTTAATTTATTCTGAGCAGGCTGCAATCAAAACCACGGTTTTGCAGAAAGGACGCGTGAAGGCTTGGAGTGAATTGTGGGGAGAAAAGAGGGTTGTCCTCAAACTGCCTATACATCTTCACACAATCGTATGGTCACATAAACTCATCACCCAAGGTCATATCTAGGGAAGAGATAGCACGTCCTTAAGCTCCACTTCAGAGTTCGTGAGATCGTAAGTTGGGAGAATTGGGGTGACTCACGATAGATAACCCAAAACATGAAGTTTTGAATTTATTGGCCCTAGGTCACAGCTAATGGTCATGAGAAGGAAGTGGATTAGGAGAGAAAGGAGCCCAAACCGACTCACTGTAACTGCCAGAGAGGACGAAGAATTGTGATTGAAAGATAAACAAAGGATTCTTAGGATAACTGGTAGAGAAGCCAAAGAACCTTGAATAATGGCCAGAGAAGATAAAGAGTTTGTATGATGATCAAGTAGAAGACTCGACATGAGAAATACATGAAGAACAAAGAAGTGAATGTATTTAGTTGGGTAGTCATGCAGTCAGGAGGATGAGATGAAGTGAACGATCTATAGGGAGAACTGTGATGCAATGAAGAGGCGCGACATGAAGTATGTAGAATGTGCACAGAGAGTATAAAATCGTAGAACATAGAAGAGATGAGTGTCGCTATTGAGAGTGATTCATGCGGGTAGAATCACATTGTGTGCAAGAGTTGAAGTGCACATAAGAGGCATGGTGCATAGAATTGAAAGAAGACACGGAGCATAAAGCGCAGAAGAAGCAAGGAAAAAAAATGCATATCTGAGAGAAGAACAAAAGGTGCAACAAACGCGAGGAGAGAGACACTAATGCAGGTAGAGTAGAGAAATGTAGTAGAATAGTGATGAGACTAGTAAGTCATAGATAAATGTTGTATCAATGTGATAAATTAAAGAAAGCAAAGATTTTATATTTCAGGGTGGTAGAGAGGTTCTAGGGAGGACTATTGTCCTTAGAGTTTCAAGTGGGTTCTTGAACACAGGGAGTTGTAGCTTCCATCTGGTTGTAGCCAGAAAAACCAGGGTGGTAGGGTGGTACAAGGGAGAACTATTGTTCTATGTTATACAGGTTGGTGCCTGCGTAACTGGAAGTTGGTGCTTCCATCCAGTTGGTGTTGGAACACTTAGGGAGTTGGTGCTTCCTTCTAGTGGGTGCTAGAGAAACTAGGGAGTTGGTGCTTCCTTCTAGTGGGTGCTAGAGAAACCAGAGATTTGGTGCTCTCAACAAGTTGTATCTTGCAAAACAGAGGTGGTAGCCTCACAATGAGTTGGTTCTCATAATAATGATAATTTACATAAAATAAAGATTACTTAGCATATCAAGAAGAAGAGGTTTTTCCCTTTATGGGTTTCCTCAAGAAATATATGTCTCTGTATATTTCATGTGTGTGATTGATGTTGAATATTCTATTTCTTACCTCCCTGCATTATTTTGATTGTCATTGAGTGATTTGTAAATATTTTAAAATAAGCATACGTGTTTAAGCATGGTAACAACCGATTCACCCCCCCTCTCAGTTGTCCAAAATGAAGTGTCCACACCAGAGGGGAAGAGGAAGAAGGAAACAAACATCAACATTAGAGGTTTATGATGTTGCAGACAGGTTCTAGAGGGAGATCTTGTTGGTCTCCACCCTTTCAAGTACTGTCTCCAGTAGGGAGAGATGGTTGTTGGATAGTAGAGAATCTTAGCACTAGCCTTTGCTCTAGTCTTTCTGGTTGTAGGCTTAGTGACTTCGATCTGTTTAATCATAGCCATAGATGAATTCGTAGGTGACTCGGGCTTAGGCTTAGGTAACAAAACATCAAAAGGCACAGGGGTAGGTTTTCTCTCGGTCACCATGACCTTATCCACCAGTGGAGGGTTGGAATCTTCAAAGCCATTACGGCTGAGAAACTCATGCCAAGAATCACCACGCAATCCCAATTCATGAACCAAAATTATTTTAATCAAACCCACATGGAAGAGGCTAGTGTCAGCGTGGCTACGCTTGTATCGTTTAGCCATTTTGAACAAACTTTGGTGCAGATAGTGAGGCAAACTTAGTTCGAATCCCATAAACACCATCAATAAACGCAAGTGAAACAGATAGACAAACCCATACCTGCCTTCACAAGTAACTAATTGTTTGATAATCATTAAGAGATCGTACCAGCGAGGTTTCAACATCTTTGAAAGCAAACCTCTGTCGCATGATCTCACTGTCCGAGACTGAAACAGTAATGTCCACGGGACATCATCAACCTTGTATCTCTTCGACCACTTTTGTCCCTTGACAGGCAGGCTATTTGTTGTGCTGAGAAACTGTTCAGTGATTCCAAGCTGGACATCTCCAACTTTAGCTCGGCATTCATCAAATGACAAAGCAAACTTCCGAGCCACAGTGAAGCTATAGCCATCAAACTTCTTAATGAAGTCAAGCCATCCATATTCTTCCAGGTCTCTGTATGCACTATCAAAGGTTAACAATGCTTGGCACCCGTTGGGCTCGGCCCTTACAATAGGAGCCATGGTTTCTGTACATGGTAGGGTTCGAACTGAATGAATCAATGCACAGAGTGAAAACGAGAGGGTTTGACAGCTTGAATGCTCGACGAGACCGTAAATAACTGCATGCGTGCGAAGGTGGTGGGATTACCACCGCCACACATTGCATTAATTGCTGAGTACAGTGTTATCATAACCATAAACGTTTATACCATGCATATCAGCCAACAAATAGGTGTGTCATCACATTAATGTGCCATTTACCTGAAACAGAACCAACACCATACGCTCCATTCATTGCCAAGTGTACAGTTCCATCCGACATCATATCCAACGATACATCGTTTCAATCGGTCGTTTTATACCAAGGTTAAGTTTAATCAATGCCAAAAACTATTGATCGCTCCATGAAATATCAAATCATAAAACAATATGTCCAAGCATCGTTTCAAAAAAAAGATTTAATCAAAGTACCCTCAAACCATTATTATTCTTCAACTTGACCTTATCATCTTACCAATGCATTCATTTGCACAATGAAATATTTTCATTCCAAAGTTTCTAAAACATTGCAATTGAGAATTTCTCATGATATAAACGAGTCAAGAACCTATAACAATAAGAATAAAAGAACATGAGATCAAAGCCATGATAACCTTGATAAGACCAAAATAAAACCAATAAATCTTGATGCTCACAAGCTTAGTAATCAAAAGGATTCAAATGCGCAATGAAGGTAAGAATGGGCTTAAAAGACATGAGTTTGAAAAACCTTTTGCAGTCATGCGATAAACCAATGGTTGCGTGTCCTTTAGGAGAAATCAATAAAAGACGACTACAGTCCAAACGATGAAAAGGTATTTTCACACTTTCAGTTGTGAAAATCGAATCAAAATCAAATTGCAATTGTTGCAAAAGTGAAACAAATGTCTAGAAGCATAATGCGACGATGATTTGTCATTAACGAGACAAGAGGTGTAGGCAGCGTTTTTAAGAGAAATTAAAAAAAATTGAGTTGGCTTCCAACAATGGTGACATGCTGGGAGAAACAGTTATCTCTGTTAAAAGAATTCAAATCAGGACAACAAAGAAATTTTTGATCTAGAACAACCATAAGAAAATCGTACTACATCATCATCTACTATCTTTTCCAGCGAAGTTTCAAAAGATGCAAACTAATAACAGTCTTAAAGATCAGCAAGTCATGATTTTTATGATAGAATCTTCAATACTGTTGGCATAGCCACTGCTGCCAGCAGGCGTCCATAGCCTCGACACGGTTTCCATTTAACCCACTCGGACGTCTTTATCCCGTCAAGAAGCTCTAGATTAGAATAAAGGACTTTTGAAGGAGGTTTCTTATAATTTTACAGATTTTTATTTACCCGACATTACTTCGCTGCCAGCAGGCCTATTCAGTACCCCGGCGAAGTTGTCTTGGCGCCATGCTTGCATTGCCCCGCTACCAGCGGACCTGTTCAGTATCCCGGCGGGTTTACAAACACTTCCCACATCTCTTGTTAATATTTTTTTTTTTTTTT